>JASANP010001153.1:265092-279322 GCA_030849625.1 Wallacemonas sp. TrypX | reverse complement strand
TCGATTCGGCTGTGCGAAGGGAGTGCACGTGCCCGAGAAGCTCAGCCATGGCTTCGCTGCGAGCCGCTGCACCGTTCGGTGGCATGCAGACCTTGAGGTCCCAACGAGCGAGAGCGAGGAGGTGTTCCAGGTTGTACATCTTCTTGTGGAGCTTCTTGAGCTCCTCGTAAGCGGGAACGGACATGGCGGTGTGCGTGTGTGTGTGTGTGTGTGTGTGTGTGTGGTTAATTTGGTTTGCTGACGTAGTTGTGTGATAGAATAGAACGGAGAAACGTTTGCGGGCGGAAAGAAGGAGGTTGGCTGAGTGGTGCACTTGGGTGGGTGTGTGTGTGTGTGTCGAAGGTACGTACACACACGCGCACATGGCAGACAGCCCCGATTGGTGTGAAAAGGAACAAACGAAATCTGTGATACTGTGTTTGGTGTTTGGGACTTGTGCGCAGAGAAGTAAGTTCACACAAACAACACGTGCACCGCGCAATAACCCCACGACAGACCAGTAACCCGCGCCCTTCGGCACTGCCGCCGCGACAGTCTGACTGATACAGGAAATTATGCAAGAGAGAATAACCCATCGCCTCACTGCGCACCGTCGCCCAGAGGCACACCTGACGGTGGCGGTCACCAGCCGAATCCCACAAGGCCCTTTCTTCCCTTCTCTCTGCGTAACAAAAAGACGTCTCAAAGCTGCGCGAGAGTGGCCTTCCAAGGCGTCTGCGGCATCTGGGCGAGGAGCGGCGCGAACGTGTCACACAGAGCCCTCACTACCTTGTCGAACGCCGCCTGCAGCCTTACCTCGCGCGGTGGGTTCGCGGTGTGCTGGACCAAGAGTGTGGCCGCCACAAGGAAGCGCACGTAGGTCAAGTCCACAGCGCTGTCGCCCGTCGCCTGTGTGGCATCGGCCGATGACTCGTTGCGCAGGCACGCGGACTCAGCCAAGGTGCGAGCACAGATGGGTAGGCACACGCTGCGCACCGCACGGGCCTGGGCCGGAAAGACCCGCCAGAGCACGGCGGAGTGGGTGATCGCGATCGCCTTGTCGCTGTCGGGGTCACTGTGTCCCGCACCAGGTGCACTGCACAGCTGCCGGAACACGCGGTCGTACATGAGCTTGGTGAGCCACTCGGTGCGGGCCGTTCTCACGTCACCGGTAGAGGGCACCGTGACGGGGCTTCCGCTGTCGGCGGTGGCGCCGGTGTCCCCAAGGCCCGCGAGAATAAAGGACACAACAAGCCCCACGGTGGCTTCCGCCTTCGTTGCCGAGGTGCTGTAGGTGTGCACACTCCAGCAGATGGCTGCGTTAACTGCGTCACAGAGCGCCTGCCACCGATCCTTTGCCTCCGCGTCCGGCGCCTGTCGCCGCCAGGACAGAGCGCGAACGAGAGCGATCTTTGCGCGCACGGTGGACACCTCGTCAACCCACTCCTCGAACAGCTTGGGTCGATCCGCCTCTTCACGTTCGCGACAGGCTATCCAGTCTGACACAGGCGCGGCCTCACACGGTGCGGCTGGGCGATCGCCGTGGCATTCACCCAGAAGCGCGACAAGCACGTTGTGGGCAAACGTGGAGCGGGCCTCCAGCCAGCTCACCACCCGGTCCTCCAGGGCATCTGAGGTGGGGTGTGACGACGGGTTTGCAGTGTGACTCGACGGTGACCTGCTAGTCGCCACCACCGACGGACTCACTTGAATGACAGCCGTAGGCACGGTCGCACCGCGCGTGTCGTCGACCGTCACAGCTTCGGCAAATGCCGTTCGAAATCGGGTGAGAAACGTCCCCATGAGATCACTTCGCAGACTGCTGGCATCGTTACTGCGACGGTAGATTTCGAGAAAAGCATCTGCGAGATCAACTGCCATCTGGCTGTCCAACGTCGGCGCGGCGGCGCTTTCCATGGCGGTGACAAGCTGGCTGTACGTGGCCGTCGCATTCTTGGCGAGCGTAGGGGCGCGCAGACGGCGTGTGAGAAACGCCTTGAAGCTCGTCCACGCCGAGTACGTATCACCAGACGCGGCACTTGAGACCAAGGCATCAAGGAGTGGGTTCTCCGACATCCTGATAATACCCGCGTGCCGGGAGCAGAGAGTATGGCAGAGGTTCCACTTGAGGAGACAGGGTGGCGCGCCACTGAACAGACGCGACCGCTGCTGTTGCTGCTGCTACTGGCGATTGGTGCGTATGGCCAACGGCAGAAAAAGAAATTATACAAAAAGAGCTGTTCTTCCCTTGTTTTGCTTGTTCCTCGAGATAAGCCAGCAGAGAAGGAGAGAGAGAGAGAGAAAGAGAAGTCGTTGTTGAACAGTAGGTTCCAGTGACGCGTAGAGTTCTCTCTCCGACAGTACTGACTCGTGAGCAACGACGACAACACGAAGAAAACACAGTTGAGAGAAAATGAGGGGGGGGAGTGGGAAGGGGGCACCAACGAATGCACCGTTGCGCTCATCTTACCGCAGGCAAGTCGTTGTCTGTGTGTGGTGACCACACCTTCACAGTCTGAATGATAAAGTACACCGTTTTATAGCTTTGAGCCTTGTTTGGCATTCTTGAAGCACCCAGTGATGGATACCGAACGTCAGCGCGTTAAGCGGCGATTCTCCAGCGAGTGAAGAAGACCACCAAACTCGGCACGAACGTGCATCACCACACAACGCGCGCAGCCAGGCGCTCTTGGGGTTAAATTATGAAGATTTGGTTTGGAGGGGGCTGCAGCAACAACAAGGTGTCGCCTCTCGCAGTGTCTGCTCACGGCAACGAGCCAAGCAGCAGCAGAAGGAACCAAGAAAAGTACGGGCGCGCGACAGTGAGGTCGATCGCCAACACCAGAGCGTGTGAAATGGGGAAAACCAAAAGAGAGGCGGCAAGGAGAGTGAGTCAATGGTACACCGACAGCGAGAGGACGAGAAAGCGAAGAAAAAGAAAAGAGAGAAGAGCATACGTTGCGTGGTTTTTGCTTTTGTTGTTGAGACTCTTCTCACCCGAACGGAAAGGCAGGAGACGGGAGACCAGCGCGCATAAAACTACAGTTTGCTTTGAGCGCGGGGCTGGGTGATGATGTCGCGGCACACGATGGCGTTCAGCTCTGCCGTGCACCGCTTCAAGTCATCATTGACAAGTCTGTAGTTGATGTACTCGGGGTGCGTGTCTGCCCACTCAATCCAGTGCGCACTCGCTGCCATACGAAGACGAATGGAGTCCGCAGTCTCCGTTCCCCGTGCGCGCAAGCGGGCTTCGAGCGTCTTGAGGTCCGGCGGGGAAACGAACACGATCAGACATCGCAGAGGCCGGCGGTCAGCCTTCGCCGCGACGTCGTCCGCGGTCGTGCCGCTGTCGGTGGACTTCACGGGCGGTGTCGACGGAGCGCTGCTTCCGTGGCGCTCGCTTGCGACGACGCGACGGAGCTCCGCCATCGAGTGCTGGCGGCAGAAGCCGAGAATGTTCAGCGCCCCCTCCACGTCGGTATCCATCAACACCACCTTATCGCGGGAGAGCACGTCGTAGAGGGCAGCCTTGCTGGTGCCGTATGTGCGGTCTGTGATGGGCGCCGCGGCGTTCTTCAGCGTCGCCGGGGAGCCTGGCACGAGCGTTGAGTACTCCACCATTTTATTCTCGCGCACAAGGCGGCGAAAGGTAGCGACGCTGACGAAGTGATAGTCCCTCCCGTCGCGCTCGCCGCGGCGTGGTGGCCGCGTGGTGTGGCTCACCGAGAAGCTGAAGTCATCTGGGAAGGCCTCACGTAGCTTGTGAATGAGGGACGTCTTCCCGCCTCCGGAGGGGCCAATGAAGAGGAGAATGTCTGTCTCGTGACGCGACATGGCAATGCGCGGTCGATGATGTGATTGCGTGATTCGTGTGTGATAGGAATGGCACTGGTGGTGAAGTCCACAAAGATAGACACAACAACAGCAACAACAGTGAGAAGCGAGAACAACAGGGACTAAAGATAATACGCCACTCTCGCACGGAACGGCCTCTAGTGAACTGTGCTGCCGAAGAGAACAGCACAACAGTAGTTCTTTTTTTTTGTGTGTGTGCGTGTATGTGAGCTGGACCGTCACCTCTATGATCAGTCTCTCTTCTTTCGCTGCAGCGTGCGAAAGCAATTCGTGCCCGACAAAAACCTGTCTATCGATGAAGAAACATTGGATACAGGTGATAGCAGAACACAGAAAGACAGAAAGAAGAAGAAGAAGTGAGAAGAAGAGAGAGGCGGAGAGATGTCGTTGGTGGTAATGCTCCGATGAGCCAGCGGAGACGGGCAGCGACATACACACGAGACCGAAAAGTGGACATCCGCGCTGGGTCAACGACGATTCGCACGTGCACGATAACGTGAAACACCAACAGGAAGTGTGAACCAGAGAGAGAGAGAGAGAGAGAGATCACCCAGCCGTGCGCCACTACCACGAGAGCCACCAAAAAGCACGCCCTCGCAGCGACACTGAACGGCACCACGCGAAGAGGTCATCGTGCCGCTCATGTCGAAGTGACTGGTACCTGCTTGCTTTTTGTTCTGTTTTGTCGACTGTTCCATTGCGGGTCTCTTAGGAATCACAAGCACAAGTGCGCTCCATCCTGCTGATGCCGTGTCTCCGCGTCGGCAAGGGGTGAGCGACACAGGTAATAAAAGGCACCACATGAGAAAAAGACACGAAAGAGGGAAGCATAACGGCACACACACAGACGCGCACCCGTTGTACTGATGACAGTACCCGAGCAAACACACGCACACAACGCTGCCAATCTAGACTTTCACCGCACCGGTAGTTCATGCGTTGGCTACTAGTGTCTATGAAGAAGTCAGCCCTGGCCGTTCGGCGTGTGGCGCACCGTCATGTGCACCATCATGCTTCCTCCGCGATCAACTCCGGCATGGTTTCGCAGCCAAGAGAAAGAAAGCCTTGGATTTTCATGTGTTCATTCACAACTTTTTTTTTTGCAAGCTTAGTGGGGAGGAAGGCACACAGAATCACACAAAAAAACAACATCAACAACGAAGAAGAAAAAACAGACCACATCCGCACATAACACGCCTCCACCTCATCCCCTTCAAACAAAAAGGTGTAGCAGTCAATGATATCTCCGCTGTACTGGCCAGCCGAGGTATTCACAGTACCGGCGAACAACGCCACAGAAAGAAAAAGGAGAGACTGGCGCGCACAGACACAAAAAGAGAAAAAATGAGTCACGCGTGCGCGCATTTCCTTCTTTCCCTCCTGCATGCTTTTCCCCGTTCTTCGACTCAACGCTCGACACGAACGCGGCGAACGCTTATACCTTCTTCACCACCTGAATGACGTCCTCGTCCTCTAGCGGATGATCCTTTCCGACGCGCTGTGGCTGATGCTTGACAGACGCGCCCCAAACCCACGCGTACTTGAAGTTTCGCATGAGTTGTCGATGAATACGGTTACAGAACATTTCTACCGTCGGCTGAGGCGTGCGCTTGAGGATGACGGGCTCGTCGTAGTCGGGGACTTGTCCCTTTGGCTTCGTGTAGAGGCGTTCAAACTCGAGGTGGTCCCAGATGCACTCGAGCAGGCCATCGAGGTTCCACTCATGGTGCGCAGAGATGGGGCAGTTGTGGGGAAGCCGCGCAATGATGTCGAGCTCCTCGATCGAGATTTGGTCAATCTTGTTGAGAACGTAGATGGCGGGAATGTACTCGCGATTGCCCTCGATGGCATCAATGAACTCATCCGCCGTGTAGTCGCCCTTGAATTTGACATCGACGTTCGACATGCGGTACTCGCCGAGGATGGCCTTGATCGTCTCGTCATCCAGATGAGAGAGCTTGCATGTGGAGGAGATACTGATGCCACCGCGGTCCTTCTTGCGGATATCGATTGCTGGCGGTCTCTTGTTGAGGCGAATGCCGAAGCCGTCCAACTCACGCTCAATGATAAGTTTGTGCTGAAGTGGCTTCATGACATCGAGCACAATGAGAATGAGGGAGCACGTGCGTGCGACGGCAATGACCTGGCGACCACGACCCTTGCCGTCCTTCGCGCCTTCAATAATACCAGGAAGGTCAAGCATCTGCAGCTTGGCACCGCGGTAGCGCACAATACCAGGCACGCACGTCAGCGTAGTGAATTCGTATGCACCGACCTCTGAGTGGGTTGAGGTCATCTTCGTCAGCAGAGTCGACTTACCGACAGAAGGAAAGCCGATGAAGCCGATGCGCGCATCGCCGGTCTTGGCGACATCGAAGCCATCACCCTTACCGCCGCCCTTCTTGGATTCGGAGGCGATGAGTTCACGCTTCAGCACCGCCAGGCGTGCCTTGAGGGAGCAAATGTGCGCCATAGTGGCCTTGTTCTTCTGCGTGCGGGCCAGCTCGGCCTCAATGTCGTTAATCTTCGCCAAGTTCGACATCGTTTCGAGGTATCAGGAAGCGGCTTCGTACAAACGAGTTGGGATCCACGATGGTCCAAAGGAGGAAACAAGTATTTTAAAAAAACAAAACTGGCGCTGTCGGCGGTGCTCTCAACGTGATGATTGGAGAAGATGAGCAGATCCGAGGACAACACACACGGCTTTTATGTGTGAGGGAAAAAGACGCCACGAAACAACTACAACAACACAAGTACGCAGTGCGTTCTTAGAGTTACTAAATAATGTTTCCTTTTTTTTTTTAAGAGAAGGTCAAATCCGCCACAGTCACAACAGGGAAGTGTGGATGTATTGCCGATTGCCTGGTCGGGAATCGCGTGTGAAGAACAACACGAAACACGATCAAGTGAGAACGAGACGCGGTGGCTTGCCACGGGACTGTACGGGTTTACGAAGATATATATATATATATATTCGTGTTGAAGGCCGATCACACGGAAAAACAGAAGAGGAGGAGTCGCGGGCGAAGGAAGGTGAGCGAGAGGATGATGAACGAGAAGACAATGCTCTCGTGGGGAGTGCAAAGAAAGTCACAACAGTAACGTGATGTGGTGGGTGGGGTCATGACAAGGGATGGACACCGATACGGACGGAGGCAGTGGTGTGCAGTATCCGCCCTGGACGACACTTGAATGTACTTTGCCTGCTGTGTCTTCCAAGGAAAACAAGAACCAACTGACAAAAACAAAGCACACACACACACACAAACACACAAACACAAAAAGCACTGACGCCACAGCGAGCACGTGCAAGAGGAGACTAGCTCCGTGCGGAAGAATGCAACGCACTCACTGCACGAACCGATCACCACTTCCCTGAAACTGTGTCGATCACGGCAGCAAGTGAGCCCTGCACCCCTGCGACGTACTGCGCGCGAGCGCGCCAGGCCTGCTGTCGGTCCCGCTCTGTATTGCCCTGGCCCGTCGCACCGTCGCTTCCGTTGTACCAGCTGTCACCGAACGCGAGCTCTTCGTCCTCTCCTTCGTCGTCCCCATTCACATCGCCTGCCTCTGCCCCACCTTGTCTGGCACGCGCAGCGCACGTCTCGTGCACCGCTTGGAGCTCGGCCACTAACTCCTCCGCGGTGGTGGCAAACTCCCGCAGGTACTGCGAGACGCGGTCACGCAGGCGACGACGCTGCTCTTGCTTTCCTGGCACGGTGTGCGCCTCGAAGACGCGCTGTGTAGCACGGCGCACGGCAGATTGCGCAGCGATGAGTGTCTGCAGTAGCACCAGCAGACGTGCGCGGCACAATGCGAAGGGGCCAGCCAGCCACCCGGAGAAACGGCATTCGGTGACAAAGCCGTGGTGCTGCCGGCGGAAGCTCTCCAGTGTATCGCTGTGGTAGAGCGCTTCGGCGCCGAATGCACCGAGGCTGCGCGCGCGGTAGTGTGTGGCAAGCGCCTCGAGACGCTCCCAGAAGTGCTGCTGCAGCGTGTGCAGAAGTGAGCGCGCCGTGTGGCAAAGAAAAAAGACTGCCCTCTCTTGGCTCGCGAGACCGTCCTGATAGAGCTGGGCGAGGAGCTCGTCGATCAACTTCCAGAAGAGCAAAGATGAAAAGAGATCGCCGTAGTCAGCGAGCAGGCTCGCATCGGGGCTCAGCATGGACTCCTCTTCAGAGGTGGCGAGTGACCCGTTGACACCGTTCTTCACCTCTCGTTCGAGGGTGATGCGAGACAGAAAAAGCAGCAGGCGGTCCGTCACGGCCACAAAGGCGGACGTGTCACCAGCTTTGGTGGCCAGGTAAGACGGCGAGGTCGCGTCGCCTTCTTCTCGCACGCCTTGCGTCTGTGTCACCGCTGGGGTGGGCACGACCGAGGCCGTCGTCTCCCCTCGCGCTGTCAGGCGCCAGCGGACGCGTGTGCGGTCGGTGGGTAAGTGCACCGCGGACGATGCCGCACCCGACACGGCACGAAGCCGCTCCCAAGCGCTTCCAAAGACGGCGTTGAGTTCATCGAGAAGTTCGCCTTCTGCCACGAGTGAGCTTCCCTCTCGACCGCCATGGGCACTGTCAACGGCCTCAAGCCGTACACGAACCTGGCGCTGCCACCACTCAGTGAGTGTCACTGCAGTGGGGCTGTGCTGCAACAAGCACACGTCTAAACAGGAGCTGAGCCACTGGAACTGTAGCCCATGGGGTGGAAGGAGTGAGAGTTGCAGCGCTTTGTGTGTGCAGTAGCGTTGCATGATGAGGGAGAGCTGCCGATAGTATGGGAGACACTGCGAAAGCAGTTGTCGCTCCGTGCGTGAAAGCGAGAGAGAAGCAGGTGACGACGACCACACACGATGGGCGCCCGTGGCGGCTACGGCACGGCGACCACCGTCAGGCACGGCACCGTCATTCACCGGTGGGGTGGAAAGGAGCGCATGGCTTCGGCTCGCTCCGTCCGTGTACTCATCGTGGTGCGGAGCGTCACGCCACCATGTGCGCCTGAACCTGTCGCCATCGGAAAAGGAACTAGTGAGGGCTGTGACCGGATCTCCTTCGCCCTCTTCCGCCACCGTCCACCCTTCCTCGATTTCTCTGGCTGTGGTGGCCCGCCGTGGCGAGCGTGGTTCCGCGATCTGTTCCGACGAGAAGAGCCGCTCAACTGCCTGCTGGCACGCCTCGTGGTAAGCAGGCAGGTCGGCGATGGCACTTGCGCGCCGCTGTGCGTCGGCTGCCTCCGCATGCCACACCGCCATCGCCTCGCGCGCTTGCTCGCACCGAGCGAGTTTCTCGCGGCGGCGCCGCTGTTGCTGAGCGCCGTCCACGGTGCGCTGCTCAAGGTATTCGTCGTCATTGATGTCCGCCACGACGAAAAAGGCAGCTGGCTGAGGCAGTCCGAGCGAGTCCCACTGGTCTGCTGTTGCAGCGCCTTCATCCTTCGCCGGTGAACCGCCTGTCGCCTCCACAGCGGTCGGCGCCTCGTCGTTCTCCCCATCAACCCAGAGGGAGGCAAGGACAGCCGCCACGTTTCGGCCACCCACGGCGTCGCGCGTGGAGCCGGGCGAGGGGGCCGCGTCAGACGCCACCGCCGGCGCGGGAGCAGCCTGTGGGCTGAGCCACGGCGACGACGACGGCGACGACGATGCGCGGGATGGTTCCACCACTCTTTCTCCCTCGCCGGCGGTCGTGCCGTCTGCGGGGCCCTCTGGCGGTGGCGTTAGCGTCGTCCCTTCCGTGCTGTATGCCTTCCCAACGTCGTCGCGAACGGGCGAGACAGCGATTTCGACCGGCACGGCATTCAACGGTGCGCTCGCGGGCGTTGTCAGCGGCACCTGTGCCGGCTGCTCTTCAGATCGCGGTGACTCGTGCGTGCCGCTGCCGCTGCCGTGGCTGCCCTCCTCGTCCTCGTGAAGTGCGACTGCAAGAGAGGATTCGTCCCGGAAAGCAACCGTCATGGTAGGCGGGCGGCGGTGGCGACTTTCTGCCGGGTACAGCACCACGACCTGGCGCTGCGGTGGTGGTGATGTACAGGGCCGCACCAAGCCCGAGCACCGCGGCGCCGCCACCTCCTGCTCCTGATCAGTAGCGCCGTGTGCAGCGCTGGCTGTGCCATCGATCACCACGCCGTCCACGTCATTGCCGGGCTCGGAGGACTGATTGTACATGCCCTGCACAGCAGCGACGACATCGCGGATCGCCTTGGCGCGGTCCACCCACATGGACTGACGCTCGGCTTTCCACTCAGCCAAGCGCATCGCGCGTTGATGGGCGCGTAGAGTAGCCTCGTAGGTTTCCTGCCACGCCTTCCGCGACGTGCCGTCCACGCCTCCCTCTCCAGGTTGGTGTGTGGCGGTGCTCGCCTGCCCGTGAAGGCGGTGCTCTGCCTTGATGGCCCCGTACAGAGCAGAGGTGGCGCCAGACGAGAGGGCCGTCGAGGAAGTCGTGAAGCCGGACTCGTAGGACAGGAAGCTGCGCGCACGGCCACGCAGCGCCACACCGCCGCCGCCGCTCATGTCTATCGAGGACGCCACTGCTGATGACAACGCATTGCCAGAGGCATGTGCTGCACGGGGTCCCACGCCTCCGCGCACACCACTGACGTCAGAGTACATGGGGATGGTGATGTGCGAAGCGGGCTGGCTGGCCGCGGGCTTCGCCGACTCCCCGGGCTGGTGCCTCCACTTGACACTGGGTGCCGTGCGATCACTGGTGTGCGTCAGTCCTAGTTGTCTGCGCTTCAGAGCCTCACGAGTCAGGCGTACGGCGGCGGTGGAGGCGACGACGGCGGTACTACGTGACGCAGACTGCCGCGCATACGCGGAGCTGGCCGCATCGCTGCTCGTGCCAGACGCGGCGCTCTTGTCCATGGCGTCACCGTCGTCGGCGCCGTCGCTCTCGACCCCTTCGAGGCCTGCTTCGAGTGCCGAAACGAGCACGTCGTCGCATCCAGCGAGGAAGAGACGCCAATGAGTAATCGCACCGTGCGCGGTCATCGGGTTCACCATGGGCAACGCCCCTGGTGCGCTCGCGCCACGGCTGCCGCGAACGAGGTGGCCAGTCATCGCAGATGAAAACTGCTGTACCGCTTCGCACAGCGCACCAGCATCCTCGCGCGCCGCCGCGGTGTCCTCCACACCGCGCGTCCCATCTTCCATCGCGTCTTCGCGGAGCAACGCCGTGAACACGAACCGAGTGCTATGTACAAGATGGGCGGCGGCGTGGCGCAGCACACGCATGCTCAAGCCCGCCTGCAGCATGACATGCGCGGTCTCCTCACTGATGAAGCAGGGCAGGCGCTGCGGGGACGCGTCGACGTCGTAGCTGCCTGGGGTGGCGCCGTAGGACGGCACAATGAAGAAGTCATCGAGAGGGTCACGGCACTCTCCTCGTGTGAGCCAGCAGTGCAGAAAGCGGTTCAGTGGCGACAAGGCGCAGAGGAACAGGTAGTGAACAACATCGGCCAACGCGAGGCGCTGATGACGATCGTGCCGATGCCGCGCATCTCCCTCTTCCGCCGCTTCCTCATCCTCCTCATCGCTCGTCTGTGCGTGACCCAGCGCGTCCTGCTGCCACACCGCCAGTTCTCCGTCACTGCCAGTGGAGGCGTGACGGTAGAGTGTGGAAAGCAACTCCGCGGAGGACAGGTGCGCCATGGCGTCGGCGACATCCCAGTGAGAGCCGGCATCGACGCGAAAGGTGGCGGCCAGCACCCGCAGCGGCGCCGCGACCCTTTCCTGCAAGGTGCAATAGGCATCCAGCACACGCTCGAAGCGGAGTCCGTGCAGTGGGTTCTCCACACTGGTCGCAGCGGGTCGTGAGGACGGCTGCTGTGCGTGCACGTGTGACGGCAACGCCCACATGAGAGTGGACACCTGACGCTGCAGGAGGCGCAGCACGACCCGCAACCCATCCACAGCGCACACACCGTAACTGCCCAGTGCGCCGCGCTTACCTGGCTGCGATGCGACGGTGCAGAGCTCGTCGAGACGCACGAAGAGCGTGCCAATCTCGCAGCCGTGCGACAGCAATGCGGCGACGTTGCGCTGGCACAAACGGCGCGGTGGCAACACACCAGCACCGCCGTTGGTGTGACCGACGTGTGTGGCTTCCGGCTTGGCTCGCTTCGGCCCTTCACGCGAAGGCACACCGACCAGCGACGTGGTCAGCGCAGACGCCTCCGCTTCGACATCCGCAAAGAACTGTGGGTGCAGGGCCATCCTCGGTGAGTGAGAAGACGACTCCCAGGGCGGGGGGACGGCCTCGGCGAACGAGCGCTTTTTTCCAGACTGCCGCCGCCGCCGTCCCTGAGACACCTCGTCCGTCGTCGCACCCTCAGCGGACGGGCCCCCCTGTGTGTGCGCGGTCTCCGGCACCGCCTCGCCGCCCTGGCGCCCATGTACACGCCAGGTGAGTTGGTACGGATCTGGCACGCCCACACTGCAGTAGTGCAGTGCCGTGTACAGCATCGCACACTCAGCATCGGTGTACTGCGGCCGCAGAAGACTTCCACCGTGGTGGTGCTCCGTGAGAAGGCTGCCCTGTGTTGCGTCTAGGGACACCGCGGCGACATCAGGGCTGCGCACACTGTCGCTGGCGCGCCTCACCCGGTTTGTCAGTGGTGAGCGATTGCCGCTTGTGCTGAACGATTTGGCCGTAAAGAGCCGCCGCACAGCCTCGTCTTCGCTGGCCTCATCGAATGCTGCAATCGGTGACGACGATGCCTCCAGGAGCGGCGGTACCGGGCTGACATCCCACGACGAAAGCGAATGACCGCGGGCTTGGCACCGCTCCAGCGTGGCGCTGAGCACAGGATCGAGCGCCGAGGACCACCGCAGCATCGCAGCGACGTCTCGGGACGACTCCACCAGCGCAATCGTGGTGGGTGACAGCCACAGTCGCGACGTGCGCGCGAATGCGGCCGGTGAGGCTGGCATGAAATCCGCCGTGAGGTGCGCAGAAGGATCGGCGAAGCTAGCGTCACGGGTGAATGGGGTGGCCCGCCTGGGTGAGATGGACAGGCCAGCCGACGAGACAACCGACGATGCCGGGGCTGGTGAGCCCCAGAATGCAGCATCGTCGGGATCGCCGGCTTTGGATGCGCACGGCACGGTGGGCTCCCAGCAGCTGCTCGCCAGACACGGCTCGCGTATCGGACCTGGCTGCCCTCCGCTGTCCGTGCAAGTGACACGCGGGGTAGCCTCAATGCAGCCTGTCCGCAGTATCACGTACAGCAGCCGCGCGGTGAGTGATAGCCGGTCGTCCACCAGACACGCAGAGGTACTGGCAAGGGAAGTAGACGCATCAACCTCATCGCACCGTGCGGGCCCCGAACTTCCCGCAGGTATCCCTACCGGTGGGGATGTGAGATGCTTCAAAATACCTTTTGGCTTCCCGGCAGTGATCGTCACTTGGCCGTGAGCGGCTTCTGCGCGCATCGCCGTCGTCCCTGGGCTCGTCACTGGCGCAGGCATCAACGAGGGCTGCGCGGCCTCGCTAGACCTGTGCACCTCGCCCAGTGGCGAAGCCGATGCAGCCATCGGTGAGTCACCGAGTGCCCCAGCGAGTAGGAGCTGGAAAAGGCAGGCGTCGGCGGGGGCGAGAGCGGACTCGGCTTCCTGTAACTGGCGTTGCGTCTCGGTGAGCATCGCATCAGGGCCGCGGTGGCCAAGCTGCGTGCCGAAGAAGACATCCAAGGCTGGGCGACTCCCCGACGACGGACCTTGTGGAGTGGAGGCAGTCGAGACGGAGGCGGACAACCAGCGGAGAAGCGTCACTGTCGGCACATCTCGGAGAAGACCAAGGAACGGTGCCGGCGCGTGCGTGGGTGACGCGGCTGGGGTCGCGGTGCCCCCGGCAATCGACGGGTGCGGTGGCGTCGACCAGGGACGGGACCGCTTACCGTGGACCGTGTGCACAGCATCGGAGGACATGAGTGACGGAAGAGTGAGTGCGCCTATGCTTGCTTGAACTGTATGCACTGTATCTGACTAAATCTGATGTTCTATGGATGTTTGTGTCATGCGACGGCGCACGAAAGGGAGAGTGAATGAGGGGCGGGTGGGAGGGGAGTGCCCAAGAACCAACCCCGACACGTATATATGTATGCTCTGTCTCTTGTACACTACTTTGATTCAGTTCTGTTTCACTGTCTTCGCCAAGGAGAGCGGGAGCAGGGCCCAGCAGAAACAAAAAAAAAGAAAAGAAAGAACAGACGGGAGGAGGGGGACGATATTGGTCGGCGCCACGCGCGTGAGGTGACAAGAGGAGGCAACAGCAACCAGGGCGCGAGCCCACGACTCCCAGCCCTTCACATGTGCTGATCCATGCAGAGAGGGCCATCCGCTGCTGGTGCTCGTTGCCAACGGGTGCCCATGCGTGCCCCGTGTGTGTGTGTGTGCATGTGAGGC
>JASANP010001153.1:0-265083 GCA_030849625.1 Wallacemonas sp. TrypX | reverse complement strand
AAGCGACCCCCCCCCCCCCGCCGCTCCGTTGTGCTTGTGTTTGCTTTTGAGTACAACACAGCACGTCATGATGTGCTTCCAGCAAGAAGGCGATAATCAGCAAACAGAAGGCACCCCTCAAGGAAAGAAAGGAAAAGCACACCGGAGGGGGAAGGGGCGCGCGCAACAACTCTGGACAATCAACACGTACGCCAACGGCAGCTTCGTGATGGAATCAAAGACAAAGAAAACTGGACTCAGTTCCGACCTACAGAAAAGGGGGAAAGGGAGGGGGAAAGAGGCAGCGAGAAGGAAGCAAACGTGCGGACGCGCACATGCACGAGCTTCAACACGTTCGCGGTGGAAATCAACGACCAAATCGGCGGATCCAGTAGGCGCCGCACCGGCAACACGCCTTGCTTCCTTCTGCCCTTCATCGCTCTCTTCTTGTCACATTTTTTTTCTTGGCACGTGGCTGCGTAACCACCCGTGCTGGGTGACGGCCCACCGTGGCCGCTTGGCTGCGCTCACGCCGAGAGAAGGCTGATGAAGGAGGTGCTGTTGAGGACACGCTCTCCGCCGATCTCCACCTGCACGCGGGCGGGGAACCCCGTTGTCTCACTAGGCTTGTAAGCCCGACCCGTGCTGACAGCACGGACCAGCGCCGCCTCTTCGAAGGTGTAGCCACCACACATGAAAACGATCACCTCCTGGGGCTTGTACTCCGGTGACTGGGGCACCAGTGGTTTCGCGTACGGATACGCGGTGCTATCGAGACGCCCCGAGTACAGCTGCTGGAGCGTGCGTTTCAGCACCGGTTCGTGTTTGGTGTAGACGTTCTCCGCGTCCGCGAAGGTGCGCACAATGCTCGCCATCACACCCGTCTCTGCGAAGAGGCCATCCGTCGCGCGCGAGGCACCGTAGTAGTCGCGGAGCCGTCGCAGGAGGTTGGTGTGTTGCGAGCTCAGTCGGTCCAGGAACGGTCCGACCTTGGATGCCGCGGAGGCCACAGCGACCGTCTCGTAGCGCATGTGATACAGCAGGCACAGACGTAGGATGTCCTGCAGGTCAATCTTCGGATGTGTGGCAAGCCGTTCCAGTCGCTGAAAGTGATCCTTCTCGTTGTGGCTGCTAATCATGTCTTGCTCAAGGAGCGACACCTCCAGCAAATCACGCGCCTTGATGATGTTCGACAGGTGGCTGGTGACGGTCGTGTGCTTCGTGACGGAGCCGGTGAGGCTCTTGGTCTGAGGCAGCTTCTGCATGAACTCCTTCAGCTCTTCCATCGTCGCGCTGGTGCGGTTGATGTTGAGGGCCTCCTTGCACTTGTCTACGTACGTCTTGACGTTGCTGCACAGATCACCCCAGTTTTGAAACATGTTCGCCGCAAAGAACACATCGTCCTGCTCGGAGAAGACGTAGCCGTCCTCATCCGCTCCGCTCACCTCGGCCGGAAGGTGCAACGTGTTGTGCTGTAGGCCAACGTGCTCGTGTAGCATCGCCTGGTAGGTCCACGGCGTAAGCAGCGGGGTGATCGGGTCGTCGGAGCGGTCGAGGATGAGAAGCGTCGTGTCGCGGTGCTTGTAATCGTAGAGCTCGAGGTCTCTGCGGAATATGTCTGTCAGAGCCGCGCTGACGCGGCGTGCAAAAGGGCTGTTACCCTGGAAGCGAATAAACGGCTTCCTGCGCTTGGCGACACACAGTGTGGCGAGGCCTTCGGCGACACGCTGGATGTGGGCGTCAGAGATGCCCGTTGACAAGAGCATGTGCTCTTGCCGAATGGCGGTGCGTGCGAGCAGCTCCGTCATGAAGGCGTCCTTGTTGACGACACTAAAGTCGCAGAAGATCTCCTCGACGGTGGACACAAGGAGATCCAGGTCGGCTTGCGCAAGGCGGTCCAGAAAGGCGGGGGTGGTGGGGCCCGAGAAGATGATGCTGTAGCGCTGGTATTTGGCCTTATGCAGCTCTGTGCACGCCGCGTCCACACTAGACGCCTCGGGACGAATAAAAATAATGCAATGCATGTTCTTCATTGGCTTGCGCTGACGGCCGCCGCCAATGTCGTCAACCAGAAAGACGTTCTTCTGCAGCAGTGCAGTTTGCGAGACGGCCATGGAAATGATAGGGAGTGTCGCCACGTCCACGAGCAGCACCTTCATGGAGCGATCGGACGCGGGCAAGATTCGATCGACGTACTGCGAAACGTACGTGAAGAGGCCGTTGTTCTTGCTGCTTGACGCATTTGTGTGCAGCTGTGCCGATTTTGGTGGGGCGCGCAACGCACCCGCACTAGACTCCGTCTCCCTGGTCAGCATGGTCTGCGTGTCGTGTCTCACGCGGTGAGGCGCGTGTACGTGTAATAGTACCCGTTGCTGTTGCTGTTCGTCGGTGCCCGCACGTGACTGAGTGATTGGCCAACAGAGAAGGAGCGGGAGAAAGGGGATAGCAAGTGGCGATCCGTTGCTACACACCACCGGTGACAGTCAAAAAGAAAAGGAGGCAGTGTAACGAGAGAGAGAGAGAGAGAGTGCGTGTCGGAGAGCGGGTGAGGACAAAAGCACGGAGTCGTCGATGCACGTGCGCTTTTTTTTTTTCGTTCACTCTGCTGGGTTGTCAAGGCGGTGTATGTCAAAACAAATCAAGAGCAACCAGATACACGTAGTTGCAAACACCTCACACACACCAGCAAAAATGAGTGCACCAGGGAGTGATATGTCGTGCCTTTGTCAATCAGGTGTATCAACGATAGCGGACGGTGAATACAGAGACGAGCTCAAGCAGTCGCGTCACCGACGAGAAAAGAAAGAGAAGAAGCATTGTCGAGCAAGCGTGTTGAGCAACACGCAGTCTTGGAGTGACAAAACGGACGTGACAATGCTGCGCACAGTGGCAAAATCAAAGCAAAATAATGTATGGAGAAAGTGGACGGCGGACATTGTTGTTGGGGGGGGGGTGCTCCAGCACATCACCGCGATCGAGGCGTCGTTGCTGAGGGGAAACGGGGGTCTGCCCCTTCCACTGTGGGTCTATTGTATATGTGTGTGTTTAGAGTCCTGTATGATCTGCTCTCGTGCTTCTATAAAGTCAGCTTCTTTAACTGTTGGTGACACGAGCCCGCTTGCGGTACGCGTGCAAGGCGCTGCTTCCATCAAGCGGCGCAAGTGATGGCGAGATCGGCTTGTGTGCATTACAGTGCGTCGTTTGGAGAGGTGCGAAGCAACCGTCCCGGAGACACTGCTGCACCCAGCTGGGCGTGACGCACGGCAAGTTCAAGGACCGCGCGACAGATAGTTTCCTCACGACTGCGACAGCCTGCTGACTCGTGTGGTCGTCGTCTTCGCGCACCGCGCTCTGCGTCTCTCGGCCTCCCGCCGCCGAAGAAACGGACGACGCCGACGGCGAGGGAAGCCGTCCCCCGCTCGTTTGACGCTCACACGCGCTGCTGATGGCAGCTTCGCTCGCATGTGCCTCTAGTGGCCAAGACGGCGAGGGAGAAGCCGATGGCCGCACGGAGCCCACGGCGCCACCGTACACGACGAGCCGTGTTCGCGTGGTCAAGTGAGGGCTGTAGCTGCCGCCAAGAAACTGCAGTGCTGCAATCACGTTTGCCTTCATGTGCTTTGGCAGCTGCGTGGTCGTGAACTGAACACCGTCGAATACCAGGGGGTCGTACGCGACCAGTCCACACGCGGCCGTCACCCGTGATAGTCCACAGACGCCTTCCAGTGTCTCGTACACCGCACGACGCCACAACGCAGCCTGCTCCGTGTCCTGGTGCTGTTGTGCAGCGACCGCGTCCGCCGCCTCGCCAGCGTCGTTCTCGCATTCCCCAGAGCACGCACGGCCCACAACGACACTGGTGGCAAAATATGTATCCAGCGCGGAGAGATTGCGGCAGGGAAGCTGCGTCTGCGCAGCCACACACGCGTGCACCCACGTCTCGTAGACAACCGGAAGGCGCAGCGCACGAAAGCACCTAGCGGACGGGATCTGCGCCTCCAACGGCGGCCGTGGTGAGGTACGATCGACCACGTCTGCCGCGACCCCGCACGTCACCTCCGCATTGAATCGATAGACAACAGTGCCACCGCAGCGCTCAAGAACCTGCACGGTGCTTGGTAGCACATCTGCCGCCACGAGAAAGGTCTGGTTCTCAAACATGAGGCGTCAGTGGGTTTGCAGAGACGGACACAGAAAAGACAGAAAAAAAAATGGCAGAAATCTATAGTGCGAGTTGATGTCTATCACTATCGTTTGAAGTCAAGAAGAGGAGGTAGAACAGGTGACGTGTGTGTGTGTGTGTGCGTGTGTGGGTAGTGGCATCGTGCCTTATTGTGACACCAGACAACGCTCATAGTGGGGTGTGTGAAGGGTCAAACGCGCGGAAGAGCAGGGTGCGTGGCTTTGATCCGCTGCCACGCCCATCGACTGGCACTTCTCTTGTCGTCTCGGCACCGAGAGACGTTCTCCTGTCCCCCAGAAAAGCAATACCGCCTGCTTCTACTCTTGCTTTTTTTTCCTGTCCACCACGTTGTGGTGCTTCCATAGCTGACAACAGCACGAGAGTGATGTGCCAACGCCGGTGTGGGTGAGAGAAGACGGTCTCTCACACAGGCACGTGTCAGTTATGTGAAACCAAACCAACCAAAAAAAAAAACTGTTTGACCATGATTGTCGGTGCATGCGTATGTACCCGGAACAGCGGAACTGTGATGGCGGGAAGATGGACGTGCTAACGAGTCCTTCACCGCTCCATGCATTCATCTGAGCAACGCGCGCTGGGAGTTGTGACGATGCACATCAACCGAAAACGAAGAGAAAAAAAATCTGAAAAAAAAAAGCAAGAAGGGAAGCAAAGCGATCCATAGGAGGAAAACGAGAAGCAAACAGGAAACAATCGATAGTAGCATGCACTGGGTGGAGTTTTTGGTGTATCAGACCTCCCATGCCCCGGCTTTCTTTTGTTTATCATTAAGCATTAGTTTTCATTTTTGTTTGTTTGTGTGTGTGTGTGTGTGTGTGTGTGTGCTCTTTCCTTGCTTGCCGTGTGTTACTATTCTCGTTACCATTACTCTGTTGTGTGTGAGCGTGAGTGAGCGTATCTGCCTCGCTCTTATCCTCTCTCTCTCTCTCCACACCACCTCAGCGTTGAGTAGGGTCGAATCGCGTGCTGTTTGCGGGCTAGACAGGTGGCGCCGCGTTGTTGTTGGTGCCGCCGGCGTCGCTGTTGTGGATCGCGGCGTACAGCTCTGGGTCTGACTCCCGCAGCGCCTCTGGCACTTCGGCGAAGCAGACAAAGATTGTGGTGATGGCGCTGCTGATGGGCATGTAGAAGAGCTGATGAATGACAAAGGCAATGAAGAAGGAAAGGATGCCGATCAGCCACGTACCGCCGATTAGCCCCACGATACACCCAATGAGCATGGACACGGTGAATCCGAGAATGTCCAGCGTGTCGCCAACCAAGCAGTCGTTGAAGTACGCCGCAAAGAAACATTGCTTGACGAGGCCAAAGGTGCGCTTCGCAGCCTCGATGTAGCCGCAGCCGTACACCGCGACGTGCACGAACGCATACGTGTTGAAGTACTGCACCAAGCCCTCGAGGCACCCGAGCACGCAGGAGAGGCAGCATTGCACAAACTGGTTTGAGTTGTCGTCACTGCGGCTCATCTCCACCAGCCACCGCAAGAACTTGATGAGCGCGACGACGAGAGAGCCGAAGCAGATGGAGCCAAAGCTCGTCGTGCAGGCGCGGCGCAGGGACTGCAGCGTCGCGTTCTTCGGCATCTGCTTCGAGCCGCAGAAGTACCACGTCGCAACCACACCAGCCGTCGTGACGTGCATCAGGTTCGGCACCACTTGCGAGGTCCAGAAGAAAATCAACACAAAGAGGGCAATGAGGAAACCGTCCACGCCACGGCCATGACCAGCCGATGTCTTGTCCAGCGGTGGCAGCACGGCACCCCACCATGTGATCATGTAGCCAAAGAAGAGCGCGGCGATGACCAAATTCACCAGAAAGATTAGCTTGTGCTGCTTGAGGGCCACCATGGCCGCACGAAGTATCTCACCTGAGAACGCGATGCGTTTGCGCACCAAGAACAACCACAGGCAGTTGCAAAGGACACTGATGATGAGCAGCACACCGAGCCAAACTTGACCCAGGATGAACGCCATCACCATCGCCACTGCGGTAAAAACAATGGAGGCGATGCTCGAGATGAGGATCACCTTAGTCGGCACCACCGCCATCAGCACCATCGTCCCCACCACTCCAAGGACAGACAAGACGGCGGTGCCAGCCATGACGCCAAAAAAGCCGCCCTTGCCGATCTCATCGACAACCTCGCCCAGCGGCGCGTCGTCGTCTTCGACGATCTTGTACGTGGCCAGGTTCACAATACCCCAGATGACTGTCATGAGAAACAAGGCGAGGAAGAGTACGGCAGCCCAAAGATCACGGCACCCAGCGAGCTTAAACCGCTTCAGCTCCGGCGCCGCCGCCACCTCCTCCGGCGCATAGAGAGGCACGCCCTCTACCGGTGGCTGGGAGGCATCTGGGTAGACAACGTTCTCGGCCTCGGGGATGCTGGTGGGGATCTCTATCGGCTGCGCGCCGAACGCCTGGTACTGCGACTGGGGAGGCGGCACAGCGTCGGCATCCTGGTACCCGCCCTTGGACGGCTTCTTGTCCGCGGAATCGAAGTTCATTCTTATATGCCGGCTTTTTGTTGTTGTTCGCTACTACCGTTGGGTGGACGGCGTGGCACTTCAACGCGGGTATAAAGCGTCTCAAGTGCTGATTGCTTGGTAGCAACAAAAGAAAAAAGGGAAAAAAGCAAAGAAAAAGAGCAAAAGGCAAACAAAAAAGCCAAGGAGGTGAAATTAGCTTGTCAGCGAGAGAACGCGAATCCGTAAAGTGTTAAGGAGGTGGCGTGGGTATCCTTTGCGGGAAAGCACCAGAACGCAAACAAAGAAGAAGAAAGAAAAATGTCGTGCGTGAGTACGGTTTCTCCAGCGTTGTTGTTGTCGTGTGGTGAAGAGAGAGCAGATGGGACCAGAGGGAAGGAGGGAGGGTGGGGTGGGGGGAGACATCGGGCGGTATCAGGGACAAAGGTAGAAAGAGAGTGGAACAGATGTCGTGCAGGTAGGTGCCAAACGACGGGCGACGGGCTCGTGTTGTGCTGAAAGACCTGCCTGTGCGAAAATAAGAAACGGAACATGTCTTTTGGAGAATACGCGGCCCAAGCCCACAAGCATGCATGTATACGTGCAGCGAGACAGCTACGCACTCGATCCTTTTTGCTGTTGTTTTGTGCATCTCCCGTTGCCCGACACTGCTGTAGCGAGCGCAGACGGTATTGTGCATCGGTGGGAAGGACAAGCAAGCAACGACCCATAGCTTCACCAAAAACAAGATCAACTACCACGAACACACACATGCGCGCAGTTACAGTGCTTCGAGACCGGGAACACCAGTGCCACTGCCCGTACGCACTCGTGCTCTTTTGATCTCTCCCACTTTCACTTTTCTTGTCCGTTACACAATCACGGGCTGCTGTTCCGTCTCGGCACGTGCGGTGAAGCGACGCTCACCCTCTTCGCGCACAGTGTCCATTTCCAGCTGGAGCGCCGGCGCGGCGGCGGCCATGGGCTGTCGGTCCATGGCATAACAGTACAGCAGCGCGCGCCACGTGTGATGCACAAGAGAGACGAACGTAATCAGGGTCATGAAGACCGAGGTAAACGCGAACAACGCGAGGCAGCCACCAAGCACGCCGAAGCACACTGCGAGCATGGTCGCCGTCGTCAACGCGTACAGTACCATCAGCGGTGTGAGCACGTGCAGCCGATGACGGAAGTAGGACAGGTCGCGACAGCGTGCGACCACAGCAAACGCAGTTGGTCCCGCAACGACAAACTTGTCGCCAGTGACGGATACCTCCACGAGAGAATAAAGGTTGAAGAAACGGTATGCCGTCTCTGACAAGGTGAGCATGGACTGCATGAAGTCCTTCCAGCACTCCACGTTGGCCAGGCACTTCACTTCCGACATGCCCTCCGCCAGCCAGTGGAACCATGACGACTGCACGGAGACCGCCGCCACCATACACGCTGTTCCGCAGTTTGTCCAGAAGGCGCGGACGGCCATCCAGAATGTGGGGTTGAGGTTCGCGTAGAGTCGTGTCTCGCGTCCACTCCGGCTACTTAGCGGGTCGCCCTCCAGAGCATACCACGTCGCGGTGACGCCGCTGACAATAAGAGACAAGACACACGGAAAAACATTGTAGAACCACGAGCAAATCATCATGAACACCCAGATTGTAAACAGCTCCGCCAGCGTGGCGGTGTTCATGCTGAGCGAAATCATAAACGGCATGAGCAGACCCGACAGCAACAGCGTGAAGACAAACGCGAGAACAGAGACACAGTACGCCGACACCACCATGGCGGGGTACGTCTGCCAGACAAGCGCCACGGTGCGCAGAGCCTCTGTGCACCGCATCAGGGTGTGTCGGTTGAGAAACGCGTAGAAGAACTGAATAAACATCAAGAACAAGAGAATGAGCACTGGACCCAGTTCACTCTTCACGAGTGCCACCACGGTAGCGACAGCAAGCATCACCGATCCCAGGCCGGCGACGCCCATGAGCACATACTCCGGCGAGTACAGAACGCCGCCCGTCAGCACTACCATGGCCAGGAGAGACGACAACAGGCACACAGACACCACGGTCGATCCGTTCCTCAATATGGCGAGCTCCTCGTAACTGTAGTAGTCATCGTTAGTGGCACCCGCTGAGTGGAACGTCGCCAGAGAGACAGTGCCCCAAATAAAAATGACAAGGAAGAGAAGGCCCACGACGAGACCCGCCCAGGCATCGGTCGCACCCTTGGTTGTGAAGCCTGAAAGGCGGAGGTGTGTCGCCGCCGTGGGGTAGAACGGCATCCCAGGCCGTGCAGGGGCAGTCGATAGGTCTGCCGCGATTGTTGTCTGCTCGTCGTTGGCGTCGCCGGCGATGGCGAGCTCAGTTGCGCGCTGGGCCTGAGCAGTGTGTTGAGGGCCTGAGGGACGGCTGCGACGCACGCGTGGAGGCTCATCGCTGCTGCCCGCAGCGGCGGTTTCGGTGTTTGTGTCAGCAGCCACCTCCACATCGACCGAGACAGTGGGTTCCTCTGGCGCGGCAGTGCGCTCGATGTGGTCTGTGTCATGTGCCCCCTGGGGGTGAAGCGTCTGTGAGCTCAGCTCGGCCGCACCCGGGTCTTCTGACGCCTCCTGGGTGTTAGAAAGCATTATCGGGGGAAAAGAGTGCTCGTGAAGCCGTGCAGCCGTGCGTGGGGCAGTTCGCACACGCTCACCGCCACCAGTAGCGGCCGCGAAGAGGGAGGAAAAAGATAAAGTGAGGTGCTTGGCGTACACACAGCAGCCAAGGCCACAGTCGTGGAAACGGCTTGTTCCTTCAAGGTAGGAGCTGGTGAGTCCAGCGTGGACTAAGCAGAGAGAGAGGGAGAAAGAGAGAAAACGGCAGACGCGAGGGTGGGGTCAGTGAGAGTGCCAGTGCGAGAATGGGATCCATGCCGAAGTGGCGCAATAGGCTGGTGTCACTGCCCTCTTGACGGAAACAAGCACGCTGAGGGCCCGAATAAGAGAGAGGACACAAAGCAGCACTCCGTGCTATGGTTGTCTGTCTGGTTGTGCGTGTGTGTGTGTGTGTGTGTGTATTAGCTCTGTTATTCGAACAACGCAGGTTCGTCAAGGTCCGGTGGGGGCAAAAGCCGGATGACGCACAGTGTGTGTGATGTGCCAGCGAGGTCGCTCCCCCCTCTTGGCGGCGTCCTCCAGTTCGCCCCCTTCGTCTGTTGACCCACTTAAACGTCCTCTACCCAACCCAGACTCTCCAGTGTGGTCGCCTCCACCTGCTCGACAACAGCCGGTCGCACATCACTCGGTGACTCGGCACGTGCAGCCTTCCGCGGCTGGGTGGAAGAGGATGCGCCAAACGCCACAGCATCGGCTTCCGGTCGTCCACGTTTGTGAAGCAGTTTGGCATTCGTCGCCCCATCCGCGACATGATGCTTCTCCATTGCGAGCGCGGCCCTTGAGCGCATCACTGCCGCCCGTCGTGCACGCCGTCGTTTCAGCAGCGCGCGCCGGCCACGCCGCAAGAGAGCACTCAGTGTTGTCGTCGTCGAGCACGGTGCTGGCTGTCCGTGTGAGGCATCACACGCCACCCCGTCACTCGCTACCGAGGGTGCGACCTCTGTGATAAGTCGTCGAACACGCGTTGCCGATGTCATGGTCGCTGTCTTCTCCGGTGCCGGCACCCTCGGCCCCGACGCCAGCGCCTTCACCGCCGTCTTCGCCGCCCTCGCTGTTTTCGCCGCCTTTCGGGTTGACGACACGGCGGTGCCACGTCCGCCTGCCGCGGTGGTCGTCGGCATCGTCGGAAGCGCTGTCAGTATTCTCTCGAGCGGTGGTGCACCGTGGAGTAGATGTCCCGCCACGAAATCGCGTCGGCACATCGCACGCAGAACCGGCACGGCGGCGCTGTACATGTCCATCTGGTCCTGCCCGACAAGCACGGCCAGCGTCGCGTACACGTCTCGTTGCCCACGGACGGCTAGCAGCCCCGCACACCAGTGTGGGTCCTCACCGCTCTGTGCGGTGACACGCGCGCGGCCGCTTCTGGGGTGTGTGCGCGACAGTGACGGCCGGTCAACGAGCACGTGCTGAGCCGCGTCGAGCAGGGATGAGACGGTGCCGCCGTAGCCGGTACCAAGTCGCCAGGCCTGCCGATGCCCCACAGCTCTGGGGTGGCCATAAAAGGCTTGATAGAGCCAGCGCATATGTGCACAACACGCTGCGACCGACGATAGCACCCGTTGAGAGGGGCCACTCGATGCCACCGCAAAGGGATTCCCTGCCACTTCGTCTTCGTCAATCTGACGATCCTGACGGCGCTCACGCGCAAGGGCCTCGCTATACAGAGGCAGCCAGCGGTGGTAGGCAAGCCACCCGGCCGAGCGGTTACCGCCTTTCGGAAATTCCAGCGTAGGGAGCACGTCAGCCACAAATAGCTCCGTCAAGGTGATGGGCGTCAGCGGTGGCGGCCGGCGTGGCGCACTGGCAGCAGGTGCAGCCGCCGAGTCGGGTGCGACTGACCGCGCCGCCACGGCGACACGCGAGAAGCCCGCCTCCACACACCAGCCCAGCTCCAGCAGCAAGCTTTGATGAGGCAGTAGAATCTCTTCGAGCGCAAAACGTCGTGGAGCGGCGCGTGCTTTGCCGCGCACGCGACGACCTTCCGCATCGTCCGGACTGCATTGGGCACTCCACGCCACGAGCAGCTTCTCGGAGGAGAGGGTGAGCGCGATGAGGTCGGCGTGGCGTAGAGGAGACGCTCGCGGGGCCTCGCTGCCGTATTGCCAGAGGCGACAGAACGCCAGGTCCTTCAGCGTCCGCGGCCGCAGCGAGGCAATCACCAGCACAGACAGTGGACGCCCAGTAAGTGCGCGCTGTGTCATGAGGAGCCACTGCTGCACATCGCGGGCATCGTCGCGTGCCTGCTTAAGGCGTGCTTCGGTGATCCCGTAGCACGTGCGCTGAGCTGCCTCCCGTTGTCGCTGACGCAGCCGCCTACTTTCGGTTTTGGCCGACGGTGGCGCATTCTGTGCTGCCGTGCCTGTGCCGTGGCGTGCTGACCTCCGTGCGGAGATTGACTTGGTGGCCGATGGTGTCGCCTTCGCCGTTGGGGAGGGCGGCGACGGGGCGGCACTCAGCTTTGCGCGGTTGTCATCCACAGCGAAGGGTGTCGTTGAGAGGGATGGAACTGGCACCACTAGCCCTATCGCGTGGAGGCTAGGTGTGAACTCTCTCGACGACGAAATAAAGGCGAGCACGGCCTGCCTCAGGCGTCTCCGGCGCAGCCGCTGGTCGGCTAGGTTGAATTCGTACTGAAGCGTTTCCATGCAGCTGACGCACACAAAGGACGCACTCACCGGCAGTGGTCCGGAGGGAGGGAGCGGGGGTGGGAGGAGGCGAATCTATGTGAGGTGACAAACTGGTGAGTGATTCACAGCGCGCGAAGCACACAGAGGCAGAGCGAGAGAGAAATAGTCAGGAATACAGTTCTGTGTTTGTGCGAGCACTGTGCGCAGACGGGTGCTCCTCGGTCTCCACGGCACAATGGGTAAGCAGGAATAGTTGGCTCTAACACTGGCATCATGGCGAAAGAAAAAAAAAAAGGATCAATCACGGGAACATGAAGGGGGTGGCAAGCAGCGGCGAGCTGACTTGTGCGCAAAGGTCAACGGACAAGTCCAATCACCGTGCCATGTGCACCGCACGGGGTCCGCATGGGCACGCTCTCACACACCATCACGCTCACCCGCACCGTGCACCACAAACAAAAAAAAAAAGAGGTGAGAGACGGCGGTCTATGCGATCGTCACAGAAATCAGGCGGGTGACTGGAGAACAAGAAAGAAACAAAGAACCAAAAAACAAACACAAATGATCTGTGCATTCTTTCTCATTTAGGCGGTGGCGCCGGCAGCCCTAGTCGGCTCGTGGGTGCCTGCTGCTGGCTGGCCCCGTCAGACGTCCGCGCGGTGGGGAACTGAGGTGGTCTGTACACCCGCGCGGCAGTGCTGCGGTTGGCGTGCGTGCTATCGTCGGCAGTGGGCGTGCTTTCTGGCTCATTTTCCGTGCGACGCTCACGCTGCGCTGGTGGCGCGTAGTACTGCGCACCGACAGGTGGCGGCGAGTGCTGCCGACGGCGATCGGCTTGGTAGTGACCGGTGGCACCCATGTGGGTGCCCTGTGCGCGTCCTTGAAACTGCACAAGCAGCTGCGCCATGGCGGCGTACGCCTGACGCTGCTGACGGTTCCCTCGCGTGCCGTGCGATCCTCTGTCACTCCTCTGTCCACTGGCGAGGAAGTGATCGGACTGGTCACGGCTGCGTTTGCGCTTCTTCTTGGAGCCGCTACGGCCGCCTCCCTCGCTCGCACCGGCCTCAGACGAATCGTCACGTTGTGCTTGCCGCGATGATAGCCTCTGCATGAGGCGCTCGAAGTGACGGCTCCACTCCCGTGCAGAGTCCTCCGCGGCACGCGTCTGCTCCTGCAGGGCGCCCGCGGCATTGCGGCGCGCCGCTGCGTATGTGTCCATGACACTCAGCAGCGCCTTGTGCACCGCCTCCATCTCTCCGTGACAGTCGCTCGGTGCCTGCGTCTCCTCCGCTGCAAGGCTCGGCCCATCGGCGGCGTCTAGCGTGTTCACGTCTGTGGGCGAAGGGGCGACAGCCTCGACTTGCTCTTCTGTCCGGCCACGCGACTGCGTGATGGTCTGGGCATACAAGACAAGGTCGTAGCGACCGTTGAGTAGGAGGTCGACCGCGCTGGCCTCTCCGCCCTCGTCGTGAGGTGTGTCGCTGTTCACTGGACCGCGGGATGGTCGGCCCAGTGCACGCGGCGCCGGCGGCGGCGGCAGTCGGTCCTCGCGATGCAGTGCCAGGCGCGTGACGGTGCTTTGCACAGCCTTGTGAAACTCCTCGGTGAAGCCGTCAGTCTCGTCGAATGGGCAGCCGCTGCGATCATAGACGGCGGTGCGCACTGTCACGGGCAGACGTCGCACGGCGACACCGACGGCCGCGCTGTCCTCGTCTTGGACCAGCGCGTTCACTAGACTGCCAGCGGCGGTGGCGGGTGCGCGCGTAGACGCACCCAGGGCGCGTCGCAATGCCATCGCACGCGCAGCACGCTGGTCGGATGACAGAGAAGCGAGCCGTACACCGAGCACATCACTGGTGTCGTCGTCATCGTCTCTTGGCCCCTCCGACGCACCCGCCACCCCCTGTCCCGCCGTCGGCGGTGCGTGAGCATCGTCTGATCGCACAGGTGGAAAATAGACAGGTCGCAGGGGATCCTGCCAGCCGCGCACCGACGGTGGCGTGGGCTCGCGAGCGACCTGATGTGTAAGTAGCTCTAACGACTCGCGTGGCGGTAGGGGTGAGTCCTGCTTCAGCACAGGCACCTCGTTTCTTGCGGTGTTCGCATCCTCACCGCTCTCACTGTGGTCGTCGTCATCGTCCGGCTCCCGATCTCTGCGTTCCTCGTCTACGTGTGCGTGCGAGTGATTCGTGGGCGCTGGTGGCGGTGATGTGGATGTCGGTGGCGGCGCTGGCAATCCCAGTGCCGACAGTGTGGGCGTCACTGCCGCATCACCAGGCGGTGGTCGGGGGAGAGTCGAGCCAACACCTTGAGAGGGTAGTTCACTGCGAGCGGCGACCGGGGCGGGAAGAGCACTGGTGGTGGCACTGGCTGGTCTTGGGAGATCCGCCAAAAGATCAGTCGACAGCGAGGTTTTGCCGGGGGTTGACATCGTGGCTGAGCGTGCTGGCCGTGGGAGTTCACCAAGCAAAGATCCAGTCTCCGCCTTGGGTGACACGACGGTGGGCGGCGGTATCGGTTGCGTGGGCGCGGTGACCTGAGGGAGCGACGTCGACGACGACAGTGGTGATGATGAGGTGGCGGTGGTCTCTCGCTCAACCAGAACCGTCATGTGCTGCTGTGCCCGCTGAAAAATCTGGTCTGCGTCTTCGCGCGTTGACAGAATGAGGCCGTTCAGACCACAAATCACATCGCCCTTCTTCAGCGAAGCGACGCCAATGCCGTCCATCGGCATCTCCGACACAGGGGTGTCCCCGGCATCCGCACCGAGAGACGAAGACGAGGTGCTGAAGAGCATGGCGTCGTTCCGCAGCGTGGCGAGCACGTCCGGGACCGTGCTAGGTGCGATGTTGTACATGGCATCGTTAGAGACACTGCCGACGCGCAGAGGCCACTGACCCTTGTAGGTCAAGAAGCCCCAGCCGACTTCGAGTGAGGGCCTCTGGAGTAGCACTTGCAGGCGTCGCTTCACGACAGTACTGGTGGCCTTGCGGGGGGAGGCATCACTCCCCGCCGCGGAGTGCTTCTGAGAGCGGCGGGTCATTTTTTTTTTTTGCCCGCGAGCGGCAGCCACTGTTTCTATAGATCTCAAGCTCCTCGCAATCTAGTGTCTAAGAGCCAGTGGCGGAGAGTCGTGCGTTTCCGTGGCCGGGCCTGCTTGTCACAGTCAACACGATGTGCGTACCTAACTGGCTGTTTCTCACGCACAACCACATTTGTGTGGAAAGGAAAAAAAAAGAGAAGGAGTGTATGTGTGAGTGGGAGAGGTAACTGGCCATGGACAAGTGGTCAGCACCACCGCGCGCGCAGGGCAAGGATCAAAGAATCAGTGTCATCACACACGACTGCCGTAACATATCACGTCACGCTTTCCTCCTCCGCGATGCAGCCTCGCACGCGGATCCAGAGCAAGCAACAAGGAGAGTTTCCTTTCTTTTTAGCAGTGCGCCACCCTTGCAGGTTGCAATCCTTCTCAGCGCCACGGCACCGACTGATGCACGACTTTTTTTTCTTTGTTTGGCTGCTTGTTTTGGCAACTGAAGAAGCCACCTTGCGAGTGACGGAAACAAAAGAACATGTACAGAGACACACTCACAGAACAACAATACCACTATCCTCAGCAACACACACACACACACACACACGCGGGTGCGGGCGTCCCGCTGTGTCGCCTCTCGGCAGAGGAAGAGGAGGGAGGGTTGCGCCTCCCGTGGACTCGAGACGGCAGTTTGCATTCTTTCCGTTCCCCCACCAACCGCGCCCCGTTACTTCTTCTGTGCTTCCATCATGAGACGGATTCGCTCTTGGAGCTCGATGTTGTACTGCATGATGGCCGCGTTCATGGCGGGCTGGAACGTTGTCACATCAGCACCGCAGTGATCGAGGATCACCGAGTTCGCGTACAGGTACTGCTCGAAGCGCTGCACCATGTACGGGCGCCGCTTCCGCATCTCCAGCACCAGCGTAGGCAGCACACGTGGCGTGCGGCCAGTGCGCTTTGCCAGCTGCACGCCCGCGTACGCGGCAATGAGCGTCCCCGTGCGGCCGACGCCAGCGCTGCAGTGCACCACCACGGGCGGTGCATCTGATGAGACTTCCTGCGCAGCGGACAGCCGCTTGCCGGGCTGCACCTCGCTCACCGCGCTCAGAGTCGTCGCCGTGGCGTGTGCTGCATCGTACGCCTCGATTTCTTTGATGAGGTGACCGAAAGCTTTGGTCGAGTCTGGCACCCCGTGATCAGGCCAGCCGGTGTACTGCACCTGGGTGAAGGTGCGACTCGAGGAGCTCGCGGAGGCCGTGCGAATGCGCAGGACACGGCGCGTGATCGAGAGCGCCGCATCGACGACCTCGTCCTCCGCGTGCTCGACGACAAGGGCCTCGCCGCGGCCGTCCGGACACGGCACTGTCAGTGTCGAGCCCTTCTGCGACCCACTGGGCCAGTATCGGTCGGCCTTGGGCATGTTGTTTTCCTCGAGCGCGGTGAGCATCAGCACAAGCGTGATGTGACGTGAGACGATGGTGGAAAGGAAGTCAAACATGCCGGCAGGGAGTGGAGCCTGACAAGCGACGAACTTCGGTGTCACGGACACGCCATCCACCGCGCATTCAATCAAGCTGCCGTTGATGTACATCGTCGATTCGCGCGGAGACGGATAGATGTACTTGTCGTAGGGCACGACGTCCAGGTACCGGTTCAACAATCGATTTTGCTGGGCCACCGTGGTGGTGTCCTTTGCGCGGTAGAGCTCAATGGCGCGAAAGTCTTTCAGCGCCTGCTTCATCTCCTCTGCAGGGCTACCAACGGTGTGCTTCGGGTCCGGCGTCGCGGACATGACTGCCTGCTCAACAAGAATGATGGTGAAGAGGGAAAAGGGGGAGGGACTCGTCCTGTACCTTGGCTGCTGCGCTCCGTACTGTGAGAGGGGGGGGCACACTCACGAATCCACACAGAGACGGCCAGATACTCTTCGCCCCGCAGTGGAATGTAGGGGAGAACAAAAGGGGGAAGGAAGAGAAACAGAGCGAAGAGTGAAGTGAGCCCCGTGTGTGGCACAGGAAAACAGGAAAACATGCTTGGCACAGAGACCCTGAGACACACAAGTGCCGGCATGCAGCCACCTACGTGAGACGGTTCACGACAAGAGGTTGCAGAGTCTGTTAGACGCCACACTCGCTCGCACGCACACACAAACGTGGCGAGAGCACTGAACAAAATCGTACCAGTGGAGTATGCAGGCGCGGAAACTGCTGTGCGCACGCGTGCAAGCAAGCGCATACACGACCATGAACAGTGAGGTGATATTATTTTTTTTTCCGTTTAGCACGCACCATGGTTGACGTGGCGAGGTGAAGCGAAACGAGCAACCGCAGTTTAAAGAGGGGAAAACAGTTAACGAAATGACCAGTAGCCACTTAACAGGTGAAGCCTATTGCATGCACAGACGCCACCGGTGAGCCTCCACATGCACACCCCAACGCCGCTCACGCGCGGACGCGAACTACTCCGTCTCCGCGGCATCGCTGCCCGGTTGTGGGGTCATGCCCAAACGCAACTGCATGCCAACAAGGTCTTCGTGGTCGACCTGCAGTTGGACACACATTCGTGCACGGAGGCCAACGGAGAAGAGAACTCCGTCCGTGTCCGCGACGCGGGGGCAGCCCTCAATGTATAGAAAGATCGTGCCGATCGGCATCTCCTCGAGCTGTGCCCTCAGCGCCTCGTCCTCCACCTCCGCGATCGGCTTGGACTTGAGCTTGCCGCCCGTTTCAATGAGATCCACAACGAACGCGCGCGGCACGCGCACCACGCGCGACGAGGGCTTCGTCCGGCTATCCGCCATCCCTGACGGGAGCAGGAACTTCGCGAAGAGAGGCGCAGCCTCGCTAGCCAGTCGCCAGCCCTCGTTCATCGCTTCATACGCGAGTACGCGCAGGCCGGCGGACACCACCGTCAGGCAGTCTTCCTTCTCCGCCAGCACCCGACGTGCGACACGTGAGACCAGCGTGATCTGCGAACTGGGGGTCAGCTTCGCCTCGCGCGAGCCCTGCGCCGAGCGCAGCACAAGGAACTCGCAGGGGAAGTGCTCCATCTCGTAAAAGTCACGTAGGGTGGCTGGGATGGTTTCGGGAACCGAGGCGAAGTGTGGTGGCACCTGCGGCTTCTTGGTCGCGACGGCGCCAGTGACCGTGCTGTCTTCGCCAGCCGCGGCGTCGTCGCTCCGAGAGCGCTTCACGGGTGGTTCCTCAGCGGTGGGGACGGCGGCGTCCGCGCCAGACCCGCGCTTCGTGCTGGCCCCGCCCTCCGGCTGTGTCGTCGGCGCCGCCTCACCGTCGTCGCCAGTCGAACGTGCCGGGAGACTGTACTCGCTGACCTTGTCCAGCACCGCGATGAAGAAGCCGCCACCGTTACAGTGGCTTGGGAACAAACGCATGCAGAGGCTCAGGTCCACCGCATCCACCGCTTCACTCGAGTAACCCCCAGGCGTCCGGGGCGGAAACAAGGCCTCGTGCATGTTGCCTTCCGGCTTCTCGATGACGCGTCCGCGAATGTCGGTGACAGCCCACGCTGTCATGCCAGGTGAGCACGCCAGCTCAGGAAGCAGCGAGCGACCATCAACGAGCTTCATAGCACCACCGGTGCGGTGGATCAGCTGCGCAACAACAGCCTCGTTCTCGACCGGGTTTAGCGAGCACGTACTGTAGACAAGACGACCACCGACGCGAAGCAGGTGGCACGCCCGCAGCGCAATCTGGATCTGCGTCTTTTGAAGGTTCATGCCTTCCTTGGGAGACCATATCTTGAACACGTGTGGGGCCTTCCGCAATGTGCCGTCGCCGGAGCATACCACATCGCACAAAATCTTGTCGAACCGCAGAACATCGTACTGGTCGGGGTTCGCTTCGGCGCCACCGGCGTGGAGCCGCAGTTCAGGAAAGAACCGCGCGTCGTGGTTGGTGAAGAGGGCAAACGGGAACAACAGTCGCAGGCGCTTCACCTGATAGACAAGCATATTGGCGCGCTTGGCGTCCAGCTCGTTGGCCATCACCAGGCCCCCGCTCTCATAGTGAAAAGGAAACGGCGACTGGTTGGATGCGTACGGCACGGTCTTGTGGCGTCCCAGCGCCACGAGCATCTGCGCTGTCTTCGAGCCCGGCGAGGCGCACATGTCAAGGCAAACGTCGTCGGGCTGGATATCGAGGAGGAACGGAGGAATCATGGAGACCTCCTCCTGGCGCGAGATGCAGCCGAGCGCCGTCTGCTGGATGAGAAACTGCCGCAGTGCCTGCAACTCAGGACGCTTCCGCAGCTCCGTCTTGTCCGCCAGCACACGCCAGCCCATGCCCTTGATGGGGTACCATGGGATCGGCTGCGCGACGTCGGCAGGCAGTGCCTCCATAAAGCGACGCACCTCCGGCGCGAGGGGGTCCGTGTCGTTCACCCAAAAAGTGGTCGGCAGCGGCTGCCGGAAAAGCTGCATCTCGTGGACCCAGGTGCCCTCAGAGGTGGTGTTGGGGACGCTGCGCGTGCCCTTGGTGACGGCCGCGACGGCGCCAAGTGCCTGCAGTTCGTCGTAATAGCGATCAAATAGAGCGTTCTTGAGCTGCCTCATCTCGTTCTGATGCTGTGCGGACGGCCCCACCCAGTGACCCTCCGCGTCGTAGACCGTCTTGCCCTCCTGCCGGCACACCTTGCCGTGCTTGCCGAGGGCCTTGAGCTTCTTCTTCGTGTTTTTAGACGGCATGATGGCGCGTGAAACCTCTGCGGGGCGGAAAAGAAAGGAGAAGGCATCAGAAAGAAGGGGGGAGAGTGGGAGAGTGAGTGTGAGAGAGGCGGGAGCAGTGTCGCTAGTCGGTTTCCCGCCTCCCTTTCAGTCGCGAACGAACAGACACGCTGTGGGGAAAGGAGGGAAAGCGAGGCGACAGCGCCGCGTGCTGTCCCCGACCCGCGTCAGACAACCCCAACACGTTGGCCACGACGCTGTGAGGCGCCGTCCTCTGTCATGGGCCCGGCAATGCCCATTGGGTGTTGGAGATGGACGGCCCCAACCAGCCAAGGCGGATGCCCTACCGCGGCTAACAGTTGTTGGGCCTGCCCATGATGCTTTGCGATCGCACCTCTGAGACGACCCAGAGGACGAAAGCAAACAGAAAAAGGGGGAGCGCTGCCGTCTCGGCCGTTCATCATGATTAACTAGCGCATGTCTGTTGTTGTTGTTGTTGTTGTTGGTTTTTGGCTGTCCAGATGAGCGAGGACGAAGATCGCGTTATTATACATCGGCTTCAGTGAAGCGGCACACCGTCACCGCCACAGAGAAACAAGCAACCAAACACACATACAAAAAAAAAGAAAAAGGTTCATCCACCGCGAGCCACAATGCACGCAAATGAGGACAGGCAAAGAGAGGGAGTACCACCGCCCCCTCCTCTTTCCCTTCCGCAATTTTCCTTTCATTGGGTCCGGTAAAGACTGTGTAACAGATCGAGCCGCGGTCTTATGCCGTTTCCTCGCCCGCGTCCCCGTCGGCCGCCAGCGGCCGGTCCGGTGGACCAGAGCGCAGCACTAAGAAGCTGACGCCATCGACCTTGACGTTGACGAGCGACTCCGCGTCATTGGTGACGTTGGCGCCGAAGTGGGTACCGACAATGACGTGCCACGTGCCCTTGTACTGTGCGTCCAGCTTGCGCTTAAGCCACGTAGCGACATCCTTGTGACTGTGCTCGGCGGGCATTGCCTCGAGCGCAGCCTTCGCCAGTGCGATGATCTCTTCGGTCTTGGCCTTGGGTGTGTCGTGCGTGCCCACCTCGATACGGTACGTACGCTGCGTGGTGGCCTCCCCGGTGTGGGTCGCGACGTCCTCCTCCAGCGCGATATCAGCGGCATCGATCTCGTCAGCCATGGTTGGTTCGTTGAATCAGTCTCTCTCTATCCGTCTTAAGGTCTGGTTGCCTGTGCGGGATGTGAGCCTCTTGCGATGCGTTGCGCCACGTCACGTGAGGGGCTACAATGGAAAACAAAAAAAAAGTACGCCTGTGAAAGAAAATCTGAGGAGGTGAAGCAGCGCGAGGTAAATGGTGGAGACAAAAATTGTCAACAGCAGAAGAAATGAGTACGGCGCGCCACGGTGAGCACACGAACACGTGCGGGCGAAGTCTTTACTGCTACGGATAGCCACCGAGCGACCCGGAGGACCACAAAACGCGCCACCGCGCCAACATGGATCGTCTCCGCCGCGCAGTCGATCTTTTGTTTAAGTGTTGCGAGTGCATGGTGGAGTGGGACGCAGCACGGGAACCGGAAGAACCACGTGGGTTACCATCGGTTGTGCGGTAGCCAATAGGTTTACCATCAGTGCAGAGTGAGAGCGCCTCAAAGTGGAAAAAGAGAGTGACACCGCGACGTACGCACACGCACATACACACACATACAGACACAGACACACACGCGCTGGTACCTCAGAGTGGAGTGATTCGATAAAATAGGTCCTCAGTGAATTCGATCAGAACTACAATGTCATGTTATTTTACGTTGTATCATCACACCCAGCGCAACACGCAACACACAACACACACGGGCGGTAGGCAGTCATAGCAGATCTTGGTTTGAGAATCAATAGTTATCGTCAGCGCGTCGTCCGGTAACGGAGATATTGACTTTATCTAATCATACCACACACACACACACACACACACACGTGCAGACGGGCCGTCCACCAACGCCAAGCAGCCACCAAACGGACAGGCAGCACGCCGCTCGACTGCGCACACACACACGCACTCTCTCCGCTGTGCATGAATCGCCCCTTGCATCGGAGTCGCAGCTGGGACGGGATTATAACAGCGTGGACCACAGGTTCATAGACAGTGGCTACATCACACACACACACACACATACACAGACACACACGCGCTGGTACCTCAGAGTGGAGTGATTCGATAAAATAGGTCCTCAGTGAATTCGATCAGAACTACAATGTCATGTTATTTTACGTTGTATCATCACGCCCAGCACAACACGCAACACGCAACACACACGGGCGGTGGGCAGTCATAGCAGATCTTGGTTTGAGAATCAATAGTTATCGTCAGCGCGTCGTCCGGTAACGGAGATATTGACTTTATCTAATCATACCACACACACACACACACGTGCAGACGGGCCGTCCACCAACGCCAAGCAGCCACCAAACGGACAGGCAGCACGCCGCTCGACTGCGCACACACACACGCACTCTCTCCGCTGTGCATGAATCGCCCCTTGCATCGGAGTCGCAGCTGGGACGGGATTATAACAGCGTGGACCACAGGTTCATAGACGTGTGGGGTGGCGTGGCTTCTGTCGCTTTGAGCCCCTCGAGTTCCACGCGCTGAGAGGTGACGTTTTTGGTGGTGGTAGTGTAGGCAAGGAGAAGTGAGAACAGAGCGATGGCGAAGGGGTCGGTGTGGTTGACGTGGTGGGTGCCAGTGGAGGAGAATACAGGGCAGAGGTAAAGGTACGATGACCGCAGATGGGCTGGGGACGCAGCTGTTACACGCCGCCTCATTCTTTGGGTCTGCACCAAGTTGGTTATTGCTCTGCCGTACCGTCGTACAGTCACGGAAAGCCACACACGCACACCGTGTTTGTTGATGTCAGCACTCAGCAAGCACCCATTGCCCGGATAGGGTTGAGAGAGGTAGCATACCCGCAGGAGGCTAGTTGCACAGCGTGGTGTCTGCGTTTTTTTTCTTTTCTGTATGTGTACGTGTCGGTCATAGAAACACAAAGCCCACAAACATGAGCAGCCTCATTGAAACCGAAACAAACACCGAAGAGAACAACAACGAGTGCCGTGCCTTTGCTCTCCCAGGAAGACGATTGCTTCGGCTACACATCACACATGGCCGCTGAAAACCACTGTCGTCCTATCTTCCTCGCTCATGTTTCTCTTTTTTCTTTCAGTTTCCTTGCCACCTTAGATGAGCTTCTTCCGCTTGATGGTGCTCTTGAGCATGCGGAACTGAACAACAACAACAACAATGATGACAAGGATGGTGAACGAGGCGCACACCCACACGCGCGTGAAGGTGGCCTCGGTGGTGTCACGCATACGCACCTGCCTTTCGAAGTAAGCGTTCACACCTCGCTTCATCTGGTCGAACTCACGGTCGAGCTGGCGGAGCCCGTTCGCCACGTCCTCCAAGTACTTTGCCGGCTGGAGGATATCCTTCTGCTGGCCGCCGTGCTCAGTAAACGTGAATACTTCCTTGCCCTGCACACGCTTGCGGATCGCAAGAATGGCCTCGTCATCCTTGCCGGTGGAGACCATGGATTGGTCAATCATGAATTCCACCATCACAGGGTTTTCTACCAGGTTTACCTTGGCTGGGTTGTTTGACACGAACGCACAAAGTGCATACCTGCCGGCTTCATGGCCTCCGGGGAGCTGGACACGGATGTTGTGGAAGCCCCTTTCCATCTGCAAAGGCAGACCGACGGGGATACCAGAGGGATCTGTAACCTTGATGACCATGCTAACACCAGATGTTTGTTGTGTGCTTGCCCACGAGTACGTGCCAGTAATTGCACTTGTGTCCGTGAGCACCTCCTCGATGAAGCAAATGGGGTCACTGGAGGTGAACTTAAAGATCATGGCCTCGGCATGCTGCATGTGGCACATCAAAACCAGCAACACCAGTGCCACTCCAGCGGCCGTGCGAACTGCAGTGTTACGCATCGAGACGGGCTATTTGGCCAGGGGATAGACGGCGCGCGCGTACTTTGATCGTTGAGTGGAGAAGAACAACACACAAAAGCGTATAATTCAGCGCGCCTAAACTCAAAAATAAAGATCGAGAGGCGGTTCTACTTTTTCTGTTTTAACTTGACAACACACGCACACACAAACACAAACAGTTCGCAGAGGTAGTGAAGTGATAAAGAGAGGCGAGAGTGAGGAGGGACCACAAATACGTAGAGTAGGAGCAGGGTGGTGGGATGCGCTGAGGAAGCTGCATTGAACAGCACTGCGCGTGTGGGCCGTGCGGTCTATGTTTACCGTGGGCGGTTTTACTCGTTGATGCTGCGAAAAAAGGAAGCACCGAGGGCAGAGATACTGAGTCACCCGAGCCTACGCGCGACTCATTATTCACCCACCTCGCTGTGGAATGTATGCTCTTGGACGATACGAGTGGAAATCAACGGGTTTGTGCCATGTCTCAACTCCCTTCTTCCCCCCTCTGCAGCACACATATACACAGACACAGACCGAGAGAGAGAGAGAGAAAGAGGAGCAAGGGTAATAGATTATTACGGATTGTCTGTGACTCAATGCGACAGTTCCTGCAGCGCCACCTCCAGCTCCAGCAAGTCGTGGATGACCTTCAGACGACCCTCTGCGACTGCCTTGGCCAGCAGCGGTCCATGCTTGGCGGTGTTCGAGACTTGCGGTAGCTTCTGACAGTTGTGGGCGAACCAGACACCCTTCCAGCCGAGCTCGAGTGGGGCCACCATGTTCGTGAGGGAGTCATCAACCATGACCACGTTCTCGGGCCGCAGGTGCTCGCGGCGATGTGCCGTTTCGACTGGCGAGACCGACGGCGACGGTGTCTGACCTGCCAGGAGCTGCTCGTCCTGGGCAATCCAAGCATCAATGGCGCCATAGATCGCCCTGTATGCTTCACGCATCGGCTTGTTGGCGTTGTGCGGAGCCGTCAGCCGCCACTGGTCTTCGTAAGAGAAGCCCATCCACTCCACCGCTTCATCAAATCCATCTGCATCGTACGCCTTGTGGTGCTCGTTGACCGGCGAACCGGCCGGCCGTGGACGCGTGAAGATGTCCTTCAGCCCAAGCGGGGTCAACACACGGCGCGCGTGTGGCCTATTAGCGTTCGTGAAGAAGAAAAGGTGATGGCGGCCTGTCGAGGGTGATTCTGCCGCAGCGGAGTTTGTCGGGCTGAACTGCAGACGACGCAGCATGGCGACAAGCGGTTCGTTGTACTTGAGCTTGTCGTACGAGCACTGGTGCACAAAGTCGCTGTACTCCTTGGCGTCGATCTGGTAATCCTTCACATAGCCGTGCAGCGAAAGGCCGTAGTCGTGGTAGTATTCCACGGACTTCTGCGCGGCCTGCTCGGGTGTAAAGCCCAGCTTTTGGCCAACGAACTCGAAGATGCGGTCGTGCATCTCATCGCCGAACCCTGTGTCATCGTAGTTGTACAGCGTGTTGTCGATGTCGAGCAGCACGAAAAGAGGCTGCGGTGCGGCTGCGGAAGGTGCGGACATGGTGGCGCTGTTGTGTTGTCGTGGGCGTGGCGAGACGAGTGAGTAGTCTTGATGCGGATGTTCGAGGTGTTGTGTGTAAGTGTTTTGCTCGTGTGGCACGTAGTAGCACGGCTGTTCGTCCTTGCGTTTCCTGACCAAGAAGAGAGAGAGAGAGATAGAGAGAGAATAGCGAGCCGAGGCTGTTGCATCAGGAAAGTGGGTGAGTGAGTGAAAGACGCGCAGTCGCAACCAAGTCACTGACAGGCATGCTAGCCGCCGCACATCGGCGCAAGGGAGGGCCGCGTGCAGGGCACGCGGGGGATGAAGTCGCTGTTTTTTCTGGTGTTTACTATTGATCGATTAAGGTTAGTGAACAGTCACGTGTGACTTAGGCCCACTCTCTTTTAAAAAAAGAAGAGAAAGAGTACGCGGGCAAAGTCACAAGAGGTTTAGCAAAAGCAATCACAGAAGGAAAAATAAAAGGATCTGGTCTTAAACGTTGTCAGCTGCCATTAATGACGTCAGCAAAGTGGAAAAGGCGATACGCACACACACACACACATATATCAAGCACGAACAATGGATACAAAACAACAACAAAAATAAGGAAATGAAAAAAAAAGAGGGAACGAGGATGATGGCACCACAAGGACGCCGACGCGTAAAGAACCAAGACGGCAGTCAATCCATAGACGGAGGGGAGAAAGTAGCACTCGTGTGTGGCCGCGGGGGCCCTCACGGGTGCTCTCTCCCTCTCTCTCCCACTGATGCGTGGCACAAGAGCGCGGACTCAATACTTTTCAGATGCGGTTTCTCACTGGCTCTAGTGCGTCTTCGCGCGCTTCTTGGCGGGGTGATCGTCGTCGTCGTCGCTGTCGGCAAAGGTGATGTTGGGGATCGCCTTGCTCCCAAAGGCCTGTGCGCCGGGCTGGTGCGCGCCGAGACCGAAGTGGTTGCCACCGCCCGCACCACCATCACGTGCACGCGCACGCGCATCGAAGGACGGCGCCATCTGCCCATTAGGCATCTGCATCTGCGGCGCCCCTCGCCGGCCTGCGAAGCCGCCCATCATGTTGCGATTACGCTTCGCGATGACGACCGGTCCCGCCTGAGCGCTGTACTCGCGCAGCCAGGCCGGCACCTGCTGGTCCGCACCCTCCGCGATGGCCACCAGCTTCTGCGCAATTTGCGGTGTGAGCTGGTCCTCTTGACGGGTGATGAAGGTGTACGCAGAGCCCTTCGCGCCTGCACGACCGGTGCGGCCAATGCGGTGGACGTAGTCGTCGATCTGCATGGGGAAGTCGTAGTTCACTACGGTCTCGAGCTCCTTGATGTCTAGGCCACGTGCAGCGACATCCGTCGCCACCAGGCAGAGACGGCTGTCCTTGCGAAAACGATCGAGAATGAACTCACGCTGGCGCTGCTCCTTGTCGCCGTGGATCGCCATGGCATCGACACCCGTGCGCTTGAGCTGGTGCTCGAGGAAGTCTGCGGTCTTCTTCGTTTTGCAGAACACGAGCACGCGCTGGTTGCGGTGCGCTTCCATCAGACGCTTCAGCTCGTCAAACTTGCGGGCCTCCTGCGTCAGGACGAAGTGCTGAGTGACGTCCTTGTTCGCGTGCAGCTCGTCGCTACCGACGTTCACACGGATCCAGTTGCGCTGGAAGGAGGCCGCCAGTGCCTGAATCTCCTGAGGCCACGTCGCGGAAAACATCAGCGTCTGCCGGTCAGGGCGGATTTGGCCGCAGATGGCGCGGACCTGGGGCTCGAAGCCCATGTCCAGCATGCGGTCCGCCTCGTCGAGCACGAGGTAGGTGCAGCGAAACAGGTTCACACGCTTGATCTCCAAGAAGTCAATGAGGCGACCTGGCGTGGCAATGAGAATGTGGCAGCCCTGACGCAGCATACCGAGCTGAGGGCCCTTTGGTGCACCACCGTACACACAGGCGCAGCGCAGGTTCTGCGGCAGGACCTTGATGGTCTCCTGCTCCGTTTGCTGTGCAAGCTCGCGGGTGGGGGCGAGGACAACGACCATCGGTCCGTCACCGGGCTGAAGGGGTTCCTGCAGCGCGACGTGCGCCAAGGCCGGCACGATGAACGCGAGTGTCTTGCCAGAGCCTGTTTTGGCGACACCAACAAGGTCTCGGCCAGTGAAGAGGATCGGCCAGCACTGCGCCTGGATCGCTGTCGGCGCCGCGAAGCCTTGATCGACCAGCTTGGTCTGCAGGTAACGAGGGACGACACCGGACAGCATCTCGAACTTGGTCATTGGCGGGGGGCAGTCTGCCTCGGAGACGGTGATGCTGTGGGACTCACGCCACGCCTCAGCCTCCTTCGCGGAGAGTGGTTCTACCTGGCCCACAGCGGTGTTGGCGGTGTGGCCCGCGGCGGGCTTCCCAGTCTTGGCGCCGGCCGCCTTCTTGAGCGCCGTCACGTCCACGACCTTCCACTTTGCCGGAGCGAGCTTCTTGGACTCCCAGTCGATGGGGGCCATCTTGGCTCCCATCTCGCCGTCATTCTGGCCGCGACGGGGCCCCGCTGCATACCCAGTGAACGGGTTATAGGAGTGTTCAGCCATGTTACTCGCGAGTGTGTGTGTGCGTGTTTGCGTGGACAGATGATGGGCGGGCGAGGAAGAATAAGAGCCTCAGTAAGTAGATGCGAGTGGAAAACGAAACACGAGACCCTCACAATGGTTTACAATAGATACTCGAAGCACCCGCATTTAATCGAGACGCGTAGACGCGTGAAGCGGAGGGGGGAAGAGAGAGAGAGGGAGGGACGAGGTCGCGGTGGTGCAAAAGTGTGGAGGATTATAGAAGAGCATAGGCGTACAATGGGCGGACGAATACGAGACGGTGAGGTGGAGAGGGGTAGATGCCTACTACGCCAGCGAGATGGGCGATGTGGTGAGGCTTCCCGACGTGTCGCCAACGGAGCGCGCGCACAGTGCGAACCGTTTACGACTGCCACTGGCTCCGCCGCAGAGTGGCTCGACTGTGTCGTGAGAGAGGGTAACAGGCATGAGAAGTGCACCAACGTGACCGTGATGTGGATTGATGTCAGTGTGCGCTGCGCACTCTCCTTCACTTCTGGAAGGGTGGAGTAGCCTCAGCCGCGGAAAGGGTCTGAGAGCGAGGAAAGATGCGTCTACGGACACTCGGCACTGAAGGCTCCGCAGGGAGAAGGGGGCATACGCGAAAGCATGCCGTATCTAGAAAAAGAACGAAGACGCACGTGCGGTCGGCCCAAACAACGCACACGCTTTCGCTGGAGGCAGCTGTTAGCGATTTGTTTGCTTCGCCACTTTTTTTTGTGCGAGCGGGACGGTAGTGATGTTTTGTTTTGCTTTTTGCTGTTTTTTGTGCCTCAGCACGAATCAGTGAGAGTGTCTGGAGACTGCTGCCACTCTCTCTTCAATCTAAGCACCTCGGCAACACTGCGGCCGCCACAGACTTCACTGAGTGTCAAGGCGTGTTGTTCGTCAGCCGAGGTTGTGGTGGCCTCCACCGCCGTAGTTGGTGCGTGAACACTAGCCACTGGAGTGTTGACCTCCTCTTCGATCCGTTCCCTTGACTTGGCCAGGAGCCGATCCACGCTGCCGAGACGGACTCTGTTGGCCGAGAGTTCGGAAAGCGCGCGTTGAGCCGTACTGGCGGCACGTTGCTGCCGCTCGCTCCACGGCACTGTCTCGTCCGGAGCGATCTTCTTTTCTGCATCCTTGCCACACTCCTCCGACCGTCGGTAGAGCGTAGCGATGATGGGAACGGGCGTGCCGAGTGCGCTCACTTCGGCCACCGATGCATCCACGTCAGTGACGTCCGTGGTGTTTTGTGGCGTGCGATCGGCGCCGCCTGCGTTGGTGTGGTGAAGACGTCTCACCACACGGCGCGCGGCGCCCAGAAGTTCGTCCGGGTAGGGCGGCACAAGTCCCAGCACGTCCAAGACGGCCTTCTGCTCGGCCAGCTGCTGCTTGACGTGGGCCAGCTCTGCCGCCAGCTGGTCGTGACGCGCCTGCCACAGGTGAGCTTCGGCTTTGTACGAGCGAGCATCGTCCGTGCCTTCGCGAGTGTCCTCTCCGGCTCCGGCTGCCACGGGTGAAGTCGGCGGGTGTGCGCTGCTATCGGCCGCAGCGCACGGCGTGACGCCACCGTCGCCGCTGTGGTCGATGCCGTTGAGTGCCTTGCGCTCCCCGCCACCGTGGTGAACCAGTGCCGCGACAGTGGCCGTGTTCAGCTTCTCGCGTAACACGTCCACCAGCTGGTGCAGTGAGGCGCATTCCTCCTCCCGCTCCAGCCGCTTCTCTACTTCAACAGCGAGCTGTGAGCGCAGCGCATGCGACGCAGTCGCTTCCGCTTTCATTTCCACGGAGGAGGACGAGGACGCAATCGTGGTGTCGGTGCAGCTGACGTGTCCCTCGCCGTCCACGCCACACTCAAACACGTGCAGCGGTGTCGACCCAGCCTCGCCCGCTACGGGTGGCTGTAGCGCAGCGTGCTGCAGGCACGGCTCTTCGCCGCTGTCCGACGAGCCAGTTTCATTCTCACCGTTGTCAAAGGTACTGTCAACGCTGTGCGAACCACCACCGGTGGGTCGGATTGGAGAAGGCGAGGCATCACCCGCCGCCAGGGGACGCGCAGACGACGCGGTTGCTGATGATGACGATGATGACGATAGACGGCGGAGCTGCGTCGCCGGGTCACACAGGTCATTGGCTTGGGGTGGTGCACGCGGAAAGTTGGTATCTGCGCAAATGAGTGAGTCAGAAGGCGGGGCAGGCGTCGGCGCTTCCACAGGACGCATGTGGTCGGCAAGTTGGCTCCGACTGCCGCTGTCTCTCTCCTCTCCACACGCCGTTGGCGACTCCTGTGTGAACGACGCGGGGTCCACTTCGTTGTGCATGCTCTGTGAAGTGGGGTGCGTGCTGACGCACCGGACATTCGCCTCGGTGAAGCTGCTGGACCCACTCGGCGTCAACACGGCGGCAGCACTCAGAGTGGTACTCGTTTTCTCCGTAACGTGCAACGTTGCGACCATGTTTGCTTCTCGCGCGACGACGACAACGGGAACCATTGGTGCATTGTCTACTGCCGCTTCGTGTGGCGTGACATCACCGAGTACGCTCACCGTGGTGCTCCCGCTCCGGCGTGTGCTGGTCACCGCAGTTATCGGCGATGACCGCGGAGGCGAAGGCGAGGGCGCGCACAACACGCGTACGCGACGCACGGGCTGCACGGGTGTGGTGTGTGCTGAGGCCTCTTCGCCCTCCAAGGGAGGCGGTGGGGGCGGGGGCGGCGGAAGGAGCCGGCGCGGACGGCTCACTTCCCGTGCCACGGAGGGTGTGCGTACGCCGCCGTCTTCCACCGTAGGCTCGACGTCATCACCCGCGCCATCTGGCTTGACGCTCATGTCATCCGTGTGGGCAACGTGCGCGGCTGGAGACAGCCGGGCCCGTTGGTCTGTGCGCCACATCGGCGGAGGTGGTGGAGGCAGTGCGAGTGACCCCGATGACCCACGCGTGCGGGAGCGGCTGCTGACCAGTGCCTCCTCATCCGCTCCGCGGCCGTTGCGGGGTGGACAGAGGGACAGTGCTGACTGCCCTGTCCCTACCTTGGCTGCGAGTGCGCGAAACTGGTCCTCGTCACCGTGCAGTGTCAAGACCCACTCCGCGGCACCCTCGTCATCGCTAAGCACGCCACGCTCATGTGCGCCGTGCGGATTCCGGTGGCTGTGTTGACGGTCGTCGTGAAGATGCCCCTCCACACTCTCCGTCTCGTCGCGTGCAATGCTTGGTACGAGTCCCTCGTCTGAGCGGTGGCCGCTCTCACGGCACGACGTGGTTCCGTCCGATGAGTGCGCCACGAGGCGTGGCTCGGGGGAGCCAACGATGTGTGCGGCACCATCGTCGGTGCCCCCGTGAGTGGATGTGTCAAGCGGGTCTGCCGTCGGCAGCGCGCGACGCATCGCGGGGTGTGGCGAGGATGTCGCAAACGCCATGTGCGACTCGTCCAAATTACGGAGGGATGCCGGTGGCGGCGACACGGTTGGCACCACGTCGTCGCCATCATCAAAAACTAGTTGGCGTGCTTCCGTCTGCGCTTCCGCGTGGCTGTGCTGGTCACTGCTAGGACTGTTGAGCTGGAGCACGTAGGTGGTGCTACGACTGTCGTCGTCGTTGGCAAGGACAGTCGCGCTCGTGTCGTGGAGGGGTTCTCTGCAGAGTCCGTCCTGCGCAGTGGGATCGCCACGCCGGCTCTCTCGCAGGGACGCGGCTGAGCCGTCAGGAACTCTCTCAGTGTTAGACGCGACGGCGGCGCCACAACTCACGACAGAGTCTTGACGCACACGCTCGAAGAGGATGGTGCTCATGGCACTACCATTGTCGTCCTGCACGGGGCGGTTGTTGGGGCTGCATGCACAACTGCCGCGCAGACCGCACCCGCTGTGACTGGACGCACCGCTGTGATGGATAGCCTCGGAAGTCCTCGGACCAAGCACCGTTGAGTTCGTTGTCTGGCGACTGACGCCCTCGAACCCCTCGTGCGGTGCCGACATCGCGAGCCCCACCTCCTCCTCCACGGAAGCACAATGATCGAACTGCATGACAGACGGCAAAAGCAGGAAGGAGTGTCTACGAGGGCACGCGAGTGTGTGCGAACGTAGAATAACAAAAGATGTATCTAGTGACAAAAAAAGAAGTGAAGCAATCAATGAAAAAAATCGGCAATCGTCTAATCGGCTCAGCAAGGCAACAAGCCTGATGATGGTGATGGGATGGGATGAGTTCCACCTAGTGAACGTAAGCCCTGCCCGAGACACGGGGGAAGAAGAAACGACGTAGAGAAGAGAGAGAGAGTCAGGAGAGAAAGAGGGAGCTGAGGAAGCGGGGCAAGCGAGCACCAGAGTGTTCGCGTGTATTTTCTCATTTGGTCTCGGCAAGTTCGGTGCGCGCCTCTCGACCCAGTTCCCGTTCATCGCTCGCTCGTGTACCCCTTCAACTGTGCTACACTTTCGATGGTGTCGTGGATGGTGCTTGTTTTCTTTCCCTTCGGCAAAAACGTGGTGGTCAGGTCACCTGCCTTGTATATGCGTGTTTCTTCAACTGGTGGCACTGTCGGAGACCACGCCAATGTGCGGCCGTCATGACACGGGTGAGGGTGTCGCCGCGTCAAGCGTGTCCAGCCAGCCCGACGCGTCACCCGCAGTGCGTGGGAGTGGCTTCGGTGAAGTGGAGAGCGCCGTGGTGAAAGAGAGCAGCGCCTCGAGCGTGCGGGCCTCCATGGGGCCGTTCGCCACCGCCAGTGTGTCGGCGTCTTCCCGGCCGTCGTCCCAGTGTCTTGCTGGCGACTCAGTGAGTGTGGGCGCGCTTGCCGTGAAACTGCTGCTGGCGGTGGTGGGCGTGTGGAGAGGTGCCGCGGTCGTCGCCGCCACGCGCGTGCACGCAAAGTACTCGTCAAGCAGTCCGCGCAGGCGCTCGTCATGGATCGGTCTCACGTTCGCTGTGCGTGCGTCCTCCTCGGCGTGCGAGACGCTGGTGCAATGCGTGCTGCCCCCGCTAGCTGCCCAGCACGAGGGCTGCGCTCGTTGCATCTGATGCCGCCACTGCGCCCGCTCCACGGCACGCGAGAAGTCCTCGTGTGGCGTCACGAAGGCTCCGTGCATGCACGCCGCCGCACGCGCCTCAGAGGCACTCCAGTGGTAGAGCGGCACCGGTCGCGGCTGGCGAGCACGGTCGAAGAGGTGGCGCAACGAACCCGGCACCCCGGCGAGCCAGGGCGGCTCCGAATCAAGCGTTGGGCTGCGCCATGAACCAGTGGAGGCCTCACCACGCTCCTGTTCCTGCGACGATTGGGCACGCTCGTGGTGGCCGAGGTGGCTGGCAGTGTCCAGAGAGGCCGGTGGAGGGGACTGGGGCGGCTGAGGCGTGCACTGGTCACGATAACAACTCGCCAGCGACGGCACGTCATGGTCCACACGCGCCGATGCAGACCCTGTGCTCTGTAACTGGGTGACCGTGTGGGGTCGCCGCGGTGGGGTGAGAAGACGGCGCAGAAGCGGGTAGTGCGTTTCCACCTCGCGCAGAAGTGCAAGGCTCTCGTGCAGCGCAGGGTGTCTCGCTGGCTGGCGAGTAGCCTCAGCTGACGGGGAGGCGGCGCGCGACGTGACCGACGGTGCCGACGCCGGAAGGGCGGCAGGGGCTCTGGGCAGGGGAGGAGGAACAGCGTCGGAAAGCGGGGCTGAGTTCTCACGCGATTCGGACGGCTGCTGGGTCACGAGAGGCGGCTCAGCACGGTCGCGTGGAGAGGGACCGCTCGCCGCCGCAGAGGGGCCAGCTTGGACCGACATGTTCACCTCGATCAATTCACGTGGTGGCGACAGCTGTGCGACTGGCCTCCGCGTGACTGACGACGCTGACTGAGAGGGCGGGGCGAGAGGATGTGTGATGACCCCATCCCCAAGCCACGGTGGTCGCGGCGCCGCCACGGCCTTCCTACGCGTCGTCGCCTGGCCGGCGCCTTCTGCATTCACCCAAGCGGAGCGTTGAGGCGGCTTGGAACTGTAGTGCTCCATGACAGCGGCGCGATGAGCCAACTTGATGGCCTTCTCACGCGTCCGCGCTTGCCTTTCCGCACGTGCCTCCGCAATGATGGTGCGCTGAAACGACGAGAGCGCGGTCTCGTACTGTGTGGTCGCTGGTGCCGATGACGTGGCGGTGCGGCGGTTGCGCGAGTCTGGACCGGTGGAGGCGGTTCGTCGCTGTGGTTTTTGTGTTTGGCTCGTCGCCGTTGACACTTGTCGCGAATTCGGTTTCGCCATCGCTGACTTCTCTGCGAGAGAGGCGGACGGCACTTCGACCGCATGTGTGCTTTCCTTGTGGGCGGTGGCGATGATGCCGGTGTTTGTGTGTGGCGCAGCGGGCGTCCTTGTCGCGTCTTCGGCAAAGTACGGGTGCATCCGTGACGAAGAAAAGCGCGTGTGGCCATCCACGCGACTGCTTGGCGCAACGGTGGCACCGGGGCCTGCCTTTGGCGCTGTGGCAGGAGCAGAGGCGAGTGAGGCACTTTGCTCGGCGCCTCGGTGCGTGCGAATGCTCGAGAGAGTGAAGCCTGAAAAGGAGGAAGAGCTCGCCATTCGCAGTCGAGGCCCTTTTTCTCTCTCTCCCTTGAGGTGGATTGTATGTGTATGCGGGTCTGTGTAAGAGACAGTGTGATGTGCGTATGCTGACAATCTATGCCGTTCGTGAAACAGCTGTGGAGTCTATCGTCTATGGACCCAAGGAGAGCAGTGCGACGGCGCAGTAACGGAGAGCCGTTCTTTAGGCAAGCACACCAATCAATGACTCGCCGGGCCGTGCCAAGGCATGAGCCGAGGGTCAAAGGTGATAGAAGAGGGGAGCGAGGGGGGAGGGGGCAGAACCGAGAGCAGTTGATTGAGGCAGCGAAGGTGAGTGGGAGGCCGAAAGGCCGTCGGCGGGTATCATCCATAATCCAGAGATCACCGCAAGCGGTCTGCAATGGCCAAGGGAAAAAAAAAGGAAAAGGTGTGAGCCACGAGGCACGCGTTTGTGTGGATGGAAGGGGGTGTTGGGAATAGTGTTTTCCTGTCAGGCAAAGAAAACGGAGCAACACCGTAAAGGCGCATGCCGTGTGTACTACAAAACGACACGGACTCTTGGTTTCATCGGCAACGCAGTGTGGCAAAGAGAGCCGGTCTGCGAGAATCGCCTGCTAACAGCCTTGACCCTTGCGCGGCCGCTTTTCTCTCAGTGACACTGCGCGACCTCCAGCGGCAACGACGTGCGGGATGTCGTGGATGATTCCACCGGCACCGTGACGGCCATGCTGACATTCGCCAGCAGCTGCATGCCGTGGCGCACCACGCGCGGCTGACGCCCGTGATAGAGAAGCAGTCGCTCCACAACCGCAACCAAGCCCATGTCCACGAAGGTGGGTATCGTCTCTGGGTGAACCGCGACTAGGTTGCACAGCATGACGAACCACGCCTCGACGACAGCGGACTCGGTGTAGTATGGGATCCCAAGCTCGAAGAGAAGAGCACACTCACCGGCAGTGAGCGTGCTGTGCCATTTGCGTGCGGGTACAGTGGTGGGCATCACCTCGACGTCGCTCGTCTCTCTGGTGGCGTCTCTGCATGAGACCGGCGTTAACGCACGCCCGGCAAACACTAGGTTTGACAGCACAGTCAAGACAAAGTGTAAAGTGCGCTTGGCAGACTTGTACCGCTGCGCCACTAGCAGCGTCAGGCGCCAGAGCAAGGCGACTGGCAGTCCCTGCCGTAGAACGTGATCGGGGATGGCAGTAAGGTTGGCGACGAGTGCCATTGTGTACATGGCGGCGGCGACGTCGTCCAGCACGAGCGGTTGCAGCGCGCGCAAGGCCCTCTCCAACACCGTGAGGCGCCTTGTCTCCTCACTGTCCGTCGTACTAGAGGTGCTGTGAGTGTCGCAGGTACTACTGCCAGTGTCCTGGTGGCTTGCCAGCTCGCTGACAGTGGCATCGGGTGCCTCGTGCACTACACAGCGCAGCGCCTGAAGCGTTGGTGAGGGTGCATCAGAGGAACTCAAGGTCGTCGGGTGCGTCAAGTCGACCAACGTGGCAAGCACACCGTGCAGTTCTACAAGACTCGCAGAAGGGAAGATGAACCGGCTGGGCGTAAGTCGCACATAGGTCGGCGATGCCGTGCTGTTGTTGAGGGTGCCGGTGGTGGGTTGCGCCGCCACACTCGCCGCGCGGTTGTCTGCCGGCGAGACCGACCGGGGCGGGGTCTCACCGCCTGGGCTGGGTTCGCGCTGCGAGGCGTTGTCGGCAAACAGGGCATCGAGGTCGACGTCCACACCCGCACCAGTTGCCGCCGGCTGGCTCCGACGGCGTCGTTTCATCTCCTTCTTTTCCAGCTTCTCAAGTGCCTTGGACCGCTTCTTGAGCATCTCAGCACTGATCTCGTCGGCTTGCCGATCAAAAAACGACCGGCCAGTGACGTCAGCGCGCACCTGTGCGTCGTGCGCGGCACGAGAGGCCGCTGTGGCCGCTGTCGTCACGGCTACCGCCTCGGAAGCCACAAGCTGCGCGCGCCGCACCGCTGTTGTCGCGACGGCAATCACCCTCTCGAAAAGCGGCACCAATTGAGGTTGCTCCTCACGTCTTTCGGACGATGCCGGCATTGCGCTGTGTGTGTGTGTGTGTGTGTGTGCGTTTGTGAATGCACATGCAGTGTTTGGTCAAGCTGGCACAGGGACAGTGAGAGGACACAACGAGGAACAAGAGGAGGACGAGACAGAAAACGACACCGTGTTTGAGGGGGAGAGGGAGAGGGGAAACGAAGTGAGTGGGAGATTGAGAGAAACAAGCACGCGAAGACGCCGCTGCAGGGGCGGTGAACGCCCTCCTGTAGAAAGTTCCACGTCGCTCTCGCACATGCAATACGCAGGGAAAAGCGAATGAGTGAAGCGGACTGACGAGCAGGAGAGGACGAGGAGGAGTGAGAGAGAGAGATCATCCAGTGACTACAATCGGTCTCCCTCTGAACGTGTGTGTGCCTGGAAGCACCTGCGCTTGGGTGTGTTTTTTGTTCTTTTGTTCGACCAGCATTGTCGTTTGGTGTTCTCGTTAAAGCACAATTAACACGCGCAAAGACGCCACCTCAACCACAAGTAAACAACGCACAAAGGAAGCGCACCAGCACCACCACAGCAGCACCAGCGGCACCTGCGACATTCACCAGCGCGGAAACGCCGGGTACACTCAATCCAGTCGGTCAGTGTTTGAACACGCGCCGCAGTGCGTCACAGGATGACGCGAATAGAGAAGAGTTCAACGGAAGAAAAAATCGCGGCGGGGCAGCGCATCAAGAACGGCTCATCACGGTGAACCCCTGTTCATGGGGAACGGACGATACGGCCATCGCGCGTCCAGCCGCGGCCAACCATCAAGGCCAGCATGTGTGATTCAACGAAGAGGAAAAAAAAAAGCGCGAGGAGTGCGCCGCATCCCAATGCCACGCAGCGGGCATGCCCGCCGAGCTGGGTGAGCAGCGGGTGACTGAGCATAAACGTCGGAGGGACACACACACACAAAGTAGTGCAGAAATCAAGTCGCCGGCGGCGGCGGTAGCACTAGACACTGACAGCCACGAACACAACAGTGGTAATAGAAAGGCGTGGCGGCGATGGCGTGTGTGGTGCAGAGAGGCGGCGAGGCAAGCGAACAAAAGACGGAGAAAAACAAAACAAGAAAGAAGTGCTGGGGAGCCCAAAGAAAAATAAAAAGTAGCACCTTTTTTTTGCTTTGTCTGCGCGCTGTTCCTCAATGTGCTCCTCGTTCGCAAACGATTTCGCTCAGCGGAGACACGGCCAGTCAAGAAGGTAGCGGGCGCGTGCCCAGTGCGTCTCGCTTCTTTCCGATTCGCTTCACTGTTAGCCATCTGCGAGAGAGAGTGATTGTCTGTGTGCACCTAAACTTGTGTGCACGTCTCTCTCTCTTTCTTTCTCTCTCCGTCTGTGTGACTCGGATCAGCAAATGAATGGCGCCTCGCGCACCTCGACACAGAGCCTCCTCAGCCGCGTCCCGCACTTGGCTTCTGCTCTTTCTCCCTCTCTCTCGCGGTAGGTCGGCAGGTCTACCCAATCACGCGGCGGAGCTTCTGAAACTCGGCACAGACCGGTGGCGCCTCGTGTTTTCCACGTGACTTGTAGCGGAAGGTGTCAGCCTCGCAGCGGTTGCCAAGGTAATCGCGTTGGCTGCGCAGAACCGCCTCCTCTGTCGCCACCTGCAAGTCTCGTCTTCGCATCATCATCTGCAGCCAATGCCGGCTCGTGTAGTACGGCACCTGAACGTTGTGCAGGCTCGTGGTGCGTTGCACCGTGAGACCGTGCTCAGGGGATGGAACGAGGCTAAACATGTCGGAGATTTGATTACGCATTCGCTGGTTGGCCGAGCCCACGCCCGATCCGACAGGGTCACCGCCGTTCGAGGAGTCGAGACCGCTGAGCAGCATCATTAGCAGGAAGACGAAAATCAGTGGTACGAACATGAGCACAGTCGCGTTGACTTCGTGACCGAAGATGTTCACGGTGGGGCCATCCTCCTGTGCGCCTGCCGGCCCCGCACGACGCGGTCCGCCAAAGCCAAAAAACGATTCGAAGAAGTCGTCACCTCCTTGGTACGCGTACTGCGGTCGGCGCTGTCGCATCCCACCCCCAGCGGCCTGCGTGCGTGCTGCCGTCTCCTGGCGCGAAGCGCGGCTCTCGTGGCGCTGCACGGCCTCGACGCCAGCGCGATCGTAGACGCGCCTCTTCGTGTCGTCGGACAACGTCAGGTGCGCCGTGCTGACCAGTTTAAAGGCCTCGTTGGCCTGGGGATCTTTGTTCTTGTCGGGGTGGCACTTGAGCGCCAGTTTCTTGTAGGCCGCCTTAATCTCCGTCGTGGAGGCAGTGCGCTGCACGAAGAGCATGCGGTAATAGTCCGTCTTGTGCGTCATAACGTGGCGCACCACCTGGACATCGTTCAAGTCATTCATTATGGCAACGCTCGCTCTCTCTCTCTCTCTCTCTCGTTCTCACGTCCACGAAGGGTAGTGAGTGGGTGAACAACGGCAAAAAAAAAAGGAAAGAGGCAGCGAAAAGACGCTAGCAGCCACCGCACAGTGAGGGGGAGGGAATCGATGAGGCAGCGACGCGGTGGAGAAGCGGCGCAAACAAGCGGACAGTGACGACGGCCTCAAAGACTGAGGAAAAGGGTGGGAAACTGTGGAAGTTTAAGCACACGCCACGAAACAATACGCAATACACAAATGCCAACAGCGACAAAAAAAGAGAGCACGGAGATGAACAAGTGTGGCTCTCACACCGTGTGTGTGTGTGTCTGAGAGAAGTACTGTCAGACGTGAACACACGCACGCGAACGGAGACAATTCAGTGAGAGGAGTATTTGGCGTTGATAACCTGGGTATCAAAAGCACGGTTAATTTCCCCTGGCTAACGCGCGTGTCGTGCGCCGCCGCCGTGCCAAAGTGGATGTGGCAAAGAGAAGAAAAAAATGTGAACAAAGAGGAAGACAGGCAAAGAGAGAGAGAGAGAGACGTGGTGTGGCGTGGTAATGAAGTGGAAGGGGGGGGGGGCCAAGCTGAGATCAGTGACATGCATCGACGACGTCACTCGCCGTGACGACGATGACTAGATGCCGTGCGGAAATTCGCACCGTCACTGATCTGGGCTTACCCATGAAAACATTTCGGTGTCACAGGCACCATCATGGGCACGCTATGTAGCGCACGGCTGCGTCTGTTTTTTGTTGCTGGTTTTGTTTCTCTTGCTTTTCCTTGTTTCACCTGTTGACACTACTCGCTCTCACCCACGCACGCCATCTTTCTGTGCGTAGGTGTCATGACTCACGGCGTAGGGAGCTCTGCTGCGCCGGAGAGGGTGAAGCGTGGCATCTGTTTGAGCACGAGATCCACTTCGGTTTCCCGCACAGTCGAGGCGGCAATGCCCCGTGGCCGCTTTCGTGAACGGCTCCCACAGTAGCATATCATCGGTTCAGCGTCCGCGAATGTGTAGCACTCATGCTCGTAGTAGAAGGCGATGCCGTTCTTCTCCTGTCTCGACATGATCTCGTAGCCAAGGTGTCGCCAGAAGGGAATCGCCTTGATGTCCGCAGAGATCATGATAAACTCGACCTCAGACGCACTGCACCACTCGCGAAGTGCCGCATTGAGTAGCTTACCGAAGCCATTCTTCTTGTAGCCAGCGGCCGTCGCGAAGAGCGGCATTTCGACGAAGCGATGGCTGTTTTCGTGGTGCGACGTCACCGTAACGGCGCAGACAGCGTCACCTGTACTCAGGCAGCGTAGGTACCATGTGTAACTGCCGTTGGTGCGCCGTCGTGTGCGTGTTGAGCACGGCGGCAGTGTGACCAATTTCTGGATCTCCACAGGGTCTGGGTGCTCGAACTGAGAGGCGTAGAGATCGGTAATCTCTTTCCGTTGCGCCTCGCTCTCGACGACCTCGAAGGTGATCACGTAGGGGCCGTCACCAACAAGCCGCGGGAACTGATCCTGAATGGCGGTGCGGAGAAGCATTTGTGTGTGTGTGCGCCGCGCAGGGGCAGCGCCGTGGTGCGAAGAATAACCACTCGGTGAAGCAGGCGAGGCAGGCGCGCTGCCACCGGTCCCGTCCTGTTCATCAGTCGTGCCAGTCGATGCGGAAGAGGTGAGCGTGGGTGGCACCGCCGCGGCACAAGGAAACGCGCTGGCGCCGGTGTTAGACCCTGGGCTGGCCGGGGTCACAGCTGCGTTGCGTGCCTGGTCATGACAAGCCAGAAGCCGGTTGACAAAGTCCCCATCCGTGAAGAGCTTGTTGTAAATGAGCGCCATCTCCGTCCGCACCGGCTTGGGGGCGGCCCAGTACTGGGCCGCGAGCCGGTTGCGCTGTTCCTCAGTCAGCTCAACATGCTTGAAATACTGAATCAGAAGCGCACGCTGGCCGGCGGAAAGCATCGCTGAATGAAGAAAAGAAGAAAAAGAGGGATGTGAAAGCGGGAAGCGAAGTCGATGAAGAGGGGAAGCAGGGCGGGTACCGCACGAGAGGGATCATGCGTCGGGGCGGCCGGGCGAGGTGATAGTAATGTGCCAATGCGGCGCCGCTAGTGAGCCGTCGTCGCCTGTGTGCGTTGGGACGCAGCTTCACTGCGCGCATGGGTGCTCCGGTTGCGATCATTCACATTCTGTCGATTAACCCTGTGTAAGTGCGTGGGCCGGTGTCAGCGACACCGTGTACACATGTGTGCGAAGAGAAGAACATTAGAAAAAGGAACGGTGTTGATTCGAGCGGCGGCGCAAAAAGAAGAAGAGCAAAACAGAGAAGAGGGCCGTCTCAGGCAACGAGCGTGTACAAGCTAGGTTGAGGGGCGGGGGGGGGGGGGTATGGTCAGAGACCACCACCACCACCCTGTGCAGTGGCATCCCTCAATGTCTTTAACCGTGTGCGCGGGTGCCATAGTTTCGCGGTGATGGGCGGTACAGCCCCTCACAAGCGCAAATCACCGATTTTCATCATCAGCTGGTCGCGTAGGGGCTCACCAATGAATACCGCCATGCTCGCCAGTACCGCCGTCGCCGTCGTGACGAGAATAACATCAGGGTCGATGCACAGCTCAAGCTCGCGCTTGACGACGTTGTAGAGGTTGATGAACATGTCGACCCGCTCTGGCTCCGTGGGAAAGCGCGCCGCCCAATCCTCAACCTGGAAAAAGTTCATCTCCGTCCGCAGACGCTCCTGCACGAGCTGGTGCATGTACTCAACGAAGAGCTTGCCGTGCGCAAACTTCTCGTAGATGACCTTGTAAGACTTGTAGTGGTGTGTCTTGCGAACCAGGTGCGGTGCCACGTCGCGGTGGTGCTGCGCGAAGTATTGCAAGAACTTCTCGCCGCTCAGCTGAACATCCGCGAAGGAGCGATCGCAGAGATGGAAGGCCGTGATGTGCGCGGTGACCGAGGCGAACCACGTCGCCACGGGGGAAAGGAACTCGCGGGTGAGGGAGATGAAAAACTTGCGCACGACGTCGTCAGCGACGAGGAACTGCGCACGCTCCGCCGCGGGATCGTGTGAAGGGAGACCGTGAGGCGCGGGGGTCTGCGGAGCTGGGGCGGGGGAAGATGGCATCGAGCCTCGCCTAGAGCCGCCGGCCGGGCTGTGTGGCGCCGACGACGTCGCCCCAGAAGGGGTGGTGGCGGTGACAAAGCGCTCGCTGAGCAGCTGCGAGGACGTCCGCTGAGCCTCCTCATCCATTTTCGACACCGCCTCCAGACGCTTGTACAAGGCAGAGGTCTGTGACTCGTGATCAAGGATGAAAGAATACGATGAGTCCAAGTAGTTGCGCAGGTGGTGCTGCAGCTTTGCGCGCGACGTGGCGGGGTTTGACTTGGCAATGCTCGACTGACCAGCCATGCGACGTGAGGCCTCGAGCACGCTGAAGCTGGCCTGTGAGAACACGGGGGAGCTAACGCCAGCGCTGGTGTCGGCCTCTAAGGACGCAGACGGGGGAGCCGAGAGACGCGTGGTGCCGCCATTGATGATGGACGAGTTTCCCGCCGAGGCCGTGGCGTCCCGCTTCGTGGGATACCCGGCGGTGCTTGAGGCCGCTGAGTGACCCAGCGGCGAGCCGATCCCCTCGCCAGTCGCCGCCGCGCCTTGGGGCGTGGCGGGACTCGCGTCGACATGCAACGGGTCGCTCCCTTCGACGTCTGTATTGAGCAGCGCCCTCTGAGAGAGCGGCACAGCAATTGTCGTGCCCTGCGTAGGGTCCGCATGGAGAGGCTCGGAGGATGTCGACAGGGACGGTGAGAATGGCGGCGGTAGTGGCGAAGAGGCGGCAGGAGACCTCGTCGGTGACGTCCCCGTTGCCCGCGGCGCGGCCGGCAGTGCACAGCCGTAAGGCAGACCGAGCATGGCCGCGGTGGCAGACGCCGCCTCTTGCAGGTCCGCGTCGCACTCCTCCTGTGATGGACTGTCCGCGGCCAAGCTGTGCTCGCTCTCACCGTTGCCCGACGTGCGCAGTGACAGCCCGGCGTGCGCGGCGAAGGAGGAGCTCCTCGTCGCCATGGAGGGTCCCGCCGACGGGCTCGGCCCCTCTGCGGACGACGTAGGCGAGCGCGCCTGCGGCAGTGACACGGGTGAGGTGACGTCGTCATCCACACCTGTGGCGGCCGCAGTCGTGCTGGCGGCTAGGCGGGAGTGGCCTATCGAGTCATCGCCACCAGCACCATCACCAAGCCCGCGGAAGCTGCCAGTGACATTGGCGTAGTGGTCTGACACCGCGAGTAGTGTCGGCCAGCCCTCGAAGCTGCGAATCAAGAAGGGGTTGGTGCCGGCGACGATCAGACTTTCGTCTTGTGGGAATGGCAGCGCCTTGCCCATGCGAGAAAAGCGGCTGAAGAATTCATCCTGGACGGTGAAGTAGGCCCTCAGCACGCCGGTAAACGTGATTGGCAGCACCAACGATGCCACCGCCACGGCGACTCCTGAGGCGGTGGATGGCGTGTTGGCAATGATGAAGAGAGGCTCGTGGCTGATGACGAGCTCCCAGAGTCGAGTGAGGTAGTGCAAGACAGTGCCCAGCACGCCGACGAGCGGAACAGCCATAGACGCACTGCATAGACTACTGTCGGTGGCGTCCAAAACATCGCGGTCAAGCAGACGCACGCGCTCGTCGAGCATCATCGGCGGGCGGCGCACGGCGTTCTGTTGCGCGCGTGCGGAGGACCGCAACGCTCTTGACGGTGTCGTGAAAACCAGTGGCTGGTGAAGGAGCATGACGTCATAGCGGACACGAGGGTGCGGGGATGGCCACTTGGCAATTTCCGCCACTGCCTCGTCGAGGACCTGCGCCTGCGTGTAGTGGCTTGGGTTGAAAGCCATGTCGAGCGCGAAAAACGTAGAAGGGGCGGGCGACAGGGCACTTGCCACGGCCACCGGTGTGGTGTCCGGGGAGAGTGGGCAGCACTGGGCGAAGCGTGGCACGACGACACGCAGAATCAGTTCGTGCGCGACCAGGTACGGTACACGCGACAAGAGCACTACCACTTGTTGCACGTAGCCTCTCGGTACGTTGGGATCTCGTTTCTGCCGATAATAGGCGGCACCGTGAATCTTGGAGACGGCACTGCCATGAGAGGGGTCGGCGACGGTGGCCGAGTGGATCGCGTCTGCCACCGCCGTGCAATCGGTAGTCGTGAAGAAGAAGATAAAGTCATGCCCACAGTCAGGGTTGCAGTCGGGGAACGCAACGCGGAGTAAGTGTTGTTTTCCTTCCTTGGTGAGCGCATCAGGTGGTGTCACGTACTCAACTGTCGGACCAATGTCGAGGTCAAAGCGAATGGACACGAGGCACTCAACCCACACAGACATGGCAAGCTAGAGATGCACCAATGAAAAAGAATGCAACAACGAAGAATAGATGAAAAGGCACGGCACACTCACACACAAAAGAAGACAGTCGCGACGATCGTGTACGTGTGTGTGCGCGCGTGTGCACGTGTGTGCACGTGTGTGCGTGCCGATTCTCGACAGGAACGAAGAGTGACGGTGAAGGTATGATAGTGGAGAAGTGCACAGCAGCGGCACAACAGTGAACACACACGCGCCAGTGCTTGACACCCACCACGTTCCTCCCCCGTGTGTGTGAGAGAGAGAGCGTGTGGATGACAACTCTAAGAGTTAGTTGGAGGGTGAGAGGACACGCACTCAGAACGCAAAAAGACAAAGAGGAGGGGAGAGAGGATGTGAAGGGTTGTGAGTGTGCAAAGTCACCAGGAGCTCACCGCTCATCCCTGTACACCGTGTGCAGGACGAAAAGACAAGGCAAAGTGATGTACTCCCTCCGCCGGCGCCACACAACCTTGTGTGCACATGTGGCACATCTTGAAGAACCTCTCATTCCCTTCCCACGCATCTGCCTTGGTGTGTCTGTGTGTGTGCATGAATGTTTATGAAACGCGAAACGTACATCGGAGGTGAGTCAACTGCGCTGCGGTATTTGAATTCAAAGTCGTTTAGCGCCACCCTTCTTCTGCTCTTTTCGTGCTTCCGTACCTGAGCGGCCGGTGGAAGGCATGCGATCGAAAAAGAGAGGTTAAAAAGCGGGAGCAACAAAGAAGGAAAGCAAATGGAACAAAAAAAAAAGCATGTGATAGAACTGTTTGTCTTGGCGAAATGTCGCCCAAAAACAGGTTTGCCTCCCTAGCATCCCTTACACCGACGGGAAGTGGCTTGCCTCTGCAGCGTCCCTTGTGATGTACAATGTCACACAGAGCATACGCGGATAATGACAAGAACGGAGCAGCGGGGGAAAAAAAAGGAAAGTCACATGGCGTTGTAGACGTGCAGCCGGGTGTGCAAGGACACTGGAAGTGGGTGGGGGGAGGCAGAAAAATGGCACGAACAAAAACAAAAAACGATTTGAGTGGGTGAGGTACAGGATAACAAGAGGTATAAAGAAATCGCCACCAAAGCAGTAGCGAGGGGGAAAGGGCGAGCACGCCTCACAAGGGCGGAGAGAGTGGGAGAGGGGGCGAGGGGAGGAGGGGAGGAGGGGAGGAGGGGGGGGGGACTGTACGCAGCACCTTCACACATTTTTTTTTCCTTTCCTTTCGTTTTCGCTCGTGCGACCCGCTGGCTGGCTTTGTCCAGTGTATATGGCCTCCCTCATTCCCGCCTATTGCGTCTACTGCTCCCCATCGAGGCGGACGCCATAGTTGACGCTGCATGCTCACTCGTCGCAGACTGTCCCAGCAAGAGTGTGAAGGCGTGAGCAGCAGCTTTGAGTGAGTGAAAACGCACTCGCATACGCAAACAAAAACAAAGATACAACGATTCTGTCGACATGGGCAAGCGCACAAAGCCAGTCACGACGGACTGTTTCTGCGGCACGCCCACGAAAGAAGGAAGCCAGAATAATGACAAGGTACTAGACGAACGCAAGGTGGAATAAAAAGAGGAAAGAGCTCAACGCGTGAAGTGGCACACTCAAATGCGATCAAAAAAAAAGAGGGGGTCCGATCTGGTGAAAGGACGATCGGTCAACGAGGCAAAAGATGAAGAAGAAGATGAAAAGAAAAAAGGAAAAGTCACATGTGTGCTTCGACAGGTCCGGGTGCAGACGAGTCGGCAAAGAACAAAAGGGAAACACTGAGGTGCCATGCGTCAAAGTAGCCAAAAGAAAAAGTGAGGGCAACGGCGTGGTAAAGACAGCAATTGCACCAAAAATAAAAGACGGCAAGTTATGCTTGCATGGTTCCTGAATGCCGTGCTGACGACTCTGCGGATCCCCTTCAATACAAGCTTTTTTCCCCCCTCAAAGAGCACACACGTGTCACCGTGAAGCCACAAGCAGATAATAATTGTGGTGCTTCTCATTCCGGCGGCTGCGCCGTCTACACACGCACACATTCACACTCTTCTTGCTTATCGGTCCGTGCTCATCGGTCTATGGAGTAACTCACGAAATGCCAAGCATGCGCGATGGCCCCGAGTTTGTTGACTGCTGCTCACACTGGTCATCGTCCCATGGTAAGTCAGGCAAGGCATCAAGCGGGATGCTCGTGTTCGCCTCTGCGGGGGACTGTGATGCGAACGAGGCGGCTTGCAGGTGGTCCGCCAGGATGCGCGAGATCGGTAGCGACGAGCTCATGTTCGAGTTCAGACGGAGTGATGACGTGATGGATACGGCACTGAGCCAGTCCTTACGCGAGGGAAATGAGAGACCCGCAATGCTACGCATGGGCGTGTTCTGAACACTGCTGGCAGTGGGGTTCATCACGATGCCCGACGCGTGTGACGTAGAGTGATGGCTGCCGTTGTGCACGTGCGTGGCTCGCCACGAGTTGCCTCTGGCGCGGCCCTGCTCGCCGGAGCCAGTGGTTTGGCTGCGGTCGGCCTGTGCACTCCCCGCGCCGTGGGGACCGTACGCAAAGTAGCTTGGCGGTTGCGCACTCCCATCTGATCCCGTCAGCCCGCTGATGCCAAAGGGTGACTGACACTGCGTGGGTGCGGACGCGCCACCCGACGACGCTGACACAAGCATTGCTTGGGACGATTTACTCCGGCTAGAGCAGCTGTTCAGACCGCTTTGATCGGCGTCCTTGCTGAACCCAACGGCCCCTGCTGGCCCGCGTCGTGCGCCGCCGCCGCTTCTTGTGTGATGCGTTACTTCAGTCAGGGCTGCCGGTGGACTCAACGGGCTATGGGTGTGCGATCCCTGTGTGGTGATCTCCTCCGTGTTGACTGAAAGCTGAGACGGAACCGCGCCAGCAATGATCGAAGAGCGGCCTGGCTCACCACTGCTGCTTCCCATCGCGCCAGCGGTACTGTGGCTATGCCGTAAGAAGTGCGGCGGGGCGTCGTCGACGAACAGTTTCGCGGCAGCAGCGCTGTCCGAGGCGGTGCTGGCGCGCCGCTCGTCGCTAGTGTCGTCAAAGCTGGTTCCATCGACTGTGTGACTACTGACCTGCGCGGCAGGTGCGCCACTTCCTGTAGACGTCGTGCTCTCAAGCGGGCCGGTGACGGTAGAGGACCGCGCGGAGGCCTGCCTGCCAGGAGGGTCGCCAACGGCGGGTGCAGAGTCCGACGGACGGTACACTCCTGCGACGGTGTCGGGGTGGCCGCAGGGGCGGCTGTCGGTCAGCGACTGGGGTGAAGACGCGCCTTGAGCGTGTGCCGCGCCTCGGCTCTCATCGCCATCACCTAACGTCCACTCGCCACTATCAAACCGCTCAGGGCTGTAATGGGCATCTTGCATCATGAGCGCCTTCTGGGTGACGCTGTCCTCGGGTATCGGTGACGTGCCAGGAACGACAACAGGAGCGCCACGGCCGGCGAGGCGCCGCACGATGGCGGAGATGGCAACCTCAATCTCGTGCAAGGCATCCCGGTGCAACACTATATTTGCACCAAGAACTGCCTGATCGGTCTGACTGGCGGCCTGTGCCTTCTGCGTTGTCAGCCTCGCAATCGTATCTAGAAGTAGATCCCGCGAGCGAATCAGCAAGCTCAAGTCCCGCGCCTCCGCCTCCGAGGCCGGGAACGGATCCTGTGGGTACCCGCTGTCACGTGCCCACTGGGACATGACTGGTCGCCTCGGGTTGCGTCGATCTTGGCGTGGTTTTCTCGGGTGCGCAAAAGTTTGGCGAGTTTGCTCCGGTCGGGTCTCCTCCTCCTCCAGCGCTTTGAGGCGTTGGCGTGCGGCGTGGTTTGCCGCCATGTCATCCCGCCGCCGCACACGTGCCGCCTCCCGAGCCGACGAGTCGGCGGTGAGGTAGGCAACGCGGAAGTCGGGTCGAGCGTCGTTGGGGGTGTGAGCAGCTTTGCTTGGGGACTGCGAGCCGCGGCGAGTGGTGCGGTTGGATGCGCGTACGGCCGCCGCCGCCGCGCCAGCCGGAAAAGTGGTGCGACCAGGCCGCTGCGACGCCCTGTTTGTCTCCAGGCTCGCGTGTGGGATGGGCGGTGGCTGGAAGAAGGAAAGCCACCAGTCCATGGACAAAATCGGCTGTGACGCGGACGCTGGTGCAACGGGTCCTTGACCAGCACCGGGAAGTACTGGGCCCAAAGTCCGTGATGCGCTTGGCACGCGACGAGGGGGTCTTGGCTGTTGGTGCATCGGCGCATGCTGTGATGATGTGCGTGAAGCGGGTGTCGTCGACTTTTTGCCTGGCGAAGACACACGCGCTGCGCTGTGCCGAACAGGCGACCGCGCACCGCGTGTCGCCGTCGGAGGGCGTCGGCGCGATTGTTGAGCGCAGCCTGCTGGGGTGAGAGGCGTGCGCCGTAAGGGGGTGGACTGCCCAGATGCCAGAGACGCCACCAGCCGCAGTGGCGAGTTCTTGTTATTGTGGGTGCGGTGCAGTGGAGAAGACGCGGCTGTGGAACGCACGGGGTGGCCGAGCGACGAGTGTTCCCGGCGGCGACGACGGCGGCGTAACGGCAGAGGCGGCGGGCCTACCGTGGCTGGCAACAAGGGCCGTGCGGGCGGTGCGCCGGCTGAGTGGTGAGCGCTGGCACGGCTGTACTGTGATGCCGTCCTCACAGGGACCTGTGTCATGCCGTCGACAGACGAGGCGGCAAGGAGGGGGGTGGTTGTGGCTCGCTGCGGTGAATGGAGGCCGGCACCGCCACCCGCTTCGGCCGCAGTGAGCGGCTGCGTGTAGCTGAGCTGGCCAATGACCATGTCGCCGTCAAGCATGGCACTGTCCATCATCCCCGACTGTTCGGCCGGGAGCGGAGGCTTCATCAGTGCTCGGGATGCCTCCTTGTAAGAGATCACACTGTGCGAGGCCTCCTGGGACACGCCGCTGTGGTGACGTTGCGAGAACACCGCGTGGTGCAGCAACCGAAGGAGTGAAGCCAGCGCCGAGCCGGTCTTGATGAGCGGATACTCCGCGCTGCTTCCGAGCAAACCAGTGCGAGACACGTCCGGGCTGTTGGCGAGCGAGTTGATGTACGATTGTAGCGGTGTGCACGGCCCGTGGGGAGTCTGAGTGTGTGGGGCGGCGCTCGTGGACGAGGCTGGACGTGGCCGCGCACCGAGTGACGACGACGCGACAGACCCGCCGGGTCGGAGTGGGGAGTTGAACGTGCTGTCGCAGCTGCGCTCGATGGTGTCCTGGTCCACACCATCCATACTGCCATCGAGTGACATGGAGCGGAATGATGCCTGCCGCATGGATGAATAGGCGTCGATGATGCGCTCAAACCGCGGACCGAAGATGGGCTCAGACGAAGCGCACACCCGCAGGCCCATCTGTACAATCCAGTCAAAGTCACTCCGCGTCAGTGTACCATTCAGTTGCCGATCGATCTTGAGACCGTGGAATGGCGAGAGGTCGACGCGCAGCTGGAACTCCCTGATCAGGCTCAAAAAGGTAAAGATGGGGACCGTCGGCTTGCCGTCCGACATCTGGGCAAACGCGGCAGGCAGCAGACGTGCCGAGCGTCGAAGCCACAGATTCGCCTTGTCCTGGTCCGGCGACGGAGCGTGTCCACCAGACAGCTGGAAGGGGCTGAACGGTGGGCTTGTGCCGACCGCAGGGACCGGCAACGACGCCGTCTTCGTGCCACCCTCGCGCGGCAGTGTGCGCCTGGGCGGCTGCGGGCGGTGCGGGGGAGGCCTTGTCAGGGATGACGCCGTTGTCGCGCGCACCGTGCTGGTGACTGATATGGGCAGCCCGTCAATGCTGCTGACATCGCTGGTGGGACTGGTGGGGTGGTAATGACGGCGCGAAGGGCCGCTGGCGCCAGTGGCTGTCGGCGCCGCCAACGCACGGGTAGCATGTCGTGGCGGGTGTGGCGGCGAGGACGTGTCGGCCGACGTGCGCCGCGTGTGGGCACTGTGAAGCGTCCTTCGCGATGACGACGCGGAGAGTTCGCCGTTCACGCCAAAGGGATGGGCCGCACTTTCTTCGTCGCTGCCGTCACCGCTGTCGTCGGCCTTGGCGGGAGTGTGATCTTTGATGTACTGCGCGAAGGCGAGTGTCTCCTGCAGGGTGAGCAGAGACTCGTCACTGAGCGCGCAGGGCTGGACGGGGATGATGAGCTCTTCACCAAACAGTGCACGCATGGCACGGCGAGGGCCTTCGATGCTATCGAGACAGCAGCGCAGATGCACAAGCCGTTCCCCCGCGTCTGCGCCAGCCGGCTCCATCTGCCGAAGCAGACGATACAAGGTGGTGTTGTTGTTCTGCCCGGCGAGCTGCTGGTAGAGTTGGTACAGCACAACTGTGTACAGCTCAAGGTTGTCGAAGTCGGCTCGCTGCAGTGAGGACCACTTAAGTGCGATGGTGCCTGTGCCGGTCAGCTGTGCATCGAGATCAGGCACAAATGTCAGCGGGGAGCCGCCACGCGCTGCAGTGACGGAGGATTCATGGGGCCACGTACCTCGCGTAGGTGAACTCTTTGGTGGCCGAGACGACGGCTTACCGTGTGACGGTGAAGGTGGAGGCCTCTGTGTGCCGGCCTGAGCTGGCATTCGGTACTCGCCATCGGCTGTGACGTCCCTGGCAGAGTGCAGGGGCGGCGGTGGGGCGACGAAGTTGCGGGTGTCGGAGCGCGAGGCCTCCAAGCCAGTTGCGAACACGACGGGCATGGGATAGCCCATGCTACGCGAGGCTCCCATCATCCACTCCACGAGATTTTGGCGGAGATCGTCGGGTGGCGTGTTGCCGCTAGGCGGTTTCGGCACCTGCGCGTGCATCGGCAATGGTGGTTGGGCTAGCGTGGTGTGGCCAATAACTTGCTCCGGCGGGGTCGAGGGGTCTTCTTCTTCTTCCCCAGCGCTCATATTGTGCACGTTATCTTCACTCTCGTGAGCGTCCGGCTGTGATTTCTGGTTGTCCTCCACAAGAGGGGAGCTGTGTGAAGGAGGAGACGCCGTTACGGGTGACCGCGAAGCGGAAGTGGTGGCCGTATCTTGGGTGTCCTGCTCAACGTTCTCAGCCGCCTTCCGCTTCCCACGCGTGTGCAGCTGCGCGGCACCACCGCCTCCAGCCGCGTTGAACCGACTCTCGTCCACATCCGACTCACCCGCGTACGAGGAAAACGACGCGGAAATGGCGTCCAGGAAGGCCGCCGACACCTTCGTGCTACCTTCAGGGGGGAGTGGCGAGCTGCGCGAGGTGCGATAGCTTCTCGTTTGGGTCTGCGTCGCGGAGTGCCACTCCGTCTCGTGGAGTGGCTCCCGTTGCCGTGTCTGCTCACTGCCTGGGATGTCCTTGTCGTTCTCTTCTGTCACGGTGAAGGACGTTTCCGCGGCGGTCGTCACAGCGCTGTCACGCCGCGGGCCCATTCGCGCCACCATCGCCGCCGCCGCCAGTCGTTCCTGTGATTCAGAGTCACCACCCAATGCACTCACAGAACTGCTGCAAAGGCTCTGCTGACTCCCTGATGACGGCGACGATGACGATGACGGGTGTGACTCTGCAGGCTGGGGGTCACTCTCACCAGGGAGAACGGTGCGGGGTGGAACGGCCGGCATCTCCGTCAACAATGCGGACGGAGGAGAAGAACAGGTGGTGCCGTGGAGGTGATGGTCAACAGAGACGGCGTCATCCGTGTTTTCTCCAGCCTTGCCCATGTCCATCCTGGGTAGCACATCGTGACCGTTCCCCTCTGCCTCTTCTACGACAGCGTCCGCCGGTGGTGCGCTGGATTCGCCGTCCACAGCTTCCCAGCTCGAGGAAGACGACTTCGCAGAGACGTCGCCGGAAGAGCGCGATGACGAGGGCCTGCTAGGTAGGTCCTCTGCAGCGGCATCCGTGGGTGCGCCGTGTGTCCGTTCAACGCCGCCCGCTGATTGTGAGGACGTTGACGTCGACGACGACGATGGAGAGATGTCTACGTTGTCGTTGCTCGTGTCCGCGGCAGCCATAGGCATTGGGCCTGCGTGGAGATAGTGATCCGCATCGCCTGCATCGCCCGCCCAGTTGTGCGAGCGCGTGGCCGGACGTGCGCCATTCGTCAGCAGCGCGTCATCGCTCCGTGCCACACGCACAGCCTTTGCCGTTGGCTGGTCATCCTCCTCCGTGTTGTGGGACGCCCTGTAGGCTACTCGCGTCTCCTCCTCCCGATCATCCCCAAGCGAGCGAATGATGCTCGGACTCGACGACGCCGCGGCCGCAGGGGAGAAGCCAAAGTAAACACGTGCGACGGGTGCGGACGGTGCATCACGACTGGCGAACTGCGACGCGCGGCGAGACATTTTGCAAGGAATCAACTGGGTCGTGCCACGAATCTGTTCTGGAAACTTTTTTTTTCTGAGTCACGCACGCGTATGGGGGGGGTACGTATGGCGGTGTGTGAACCACCAACGGGCGATAGACAATGTCAACGTCTTCAACGATACCGATGATGGCAAGACACCGGTGTGTCCACTAGGTCGTGCAGAGGAACGAAGGCTGGTGTGAAAGAGGGTATAGAAGAATTAAAAAAAAAAGTAAGCTATCTGTCAGTGTATAAGCAGAATTAAAGCAGGTGCATGAAAAAAAAAATCAGAAGAAGAACAGTGGGAGTAAGAAAAGTGGGGGGTGAGCGCGGCGTGTATATAAGAGAGAGCGACGGAAAACCAGGCAGAGGCGTCGCACGACACCTGTCAGTGACGGTGAAAGCCGTGTAAACATGTGTGTGTGTGTGTGTGTCTGCAAGTTGCACACATACAGCGAGCAGAGTCGTCGTTTTTGTTTTCGTCCCGCACAGAGAGAGAGAGAGAAGCACCGAAAGACAAAAAGTGCGGAAGGATGGAAGAAGAAACGAATAGGAGGCCCCCTGTCGAGGACAGCGCAGTCGCAGAAAAAAAAAATCTCAGCCGGTGGAGGCCGAAGAGGTCGCACCGCGTTCAGTCATCCGCCTCAAATACAGGCTTGCGCCGCACCGAACGTCGCTCGGTTCTTCTAGTCGCGCTGTTCCCCAGCTCAGTCGACCACCATTGTGCCGTCTTCGTCAAGGACCGACTCAGGCGATTCGCTGACACTGTGGCCGGTGGTCGCCCCTTCGAAAACAACGGAGGGGACAGAGGCGAGAGAGACACTGTGGCTCTCGGCGACGTCGGATGCTCGGCCTACCCATGCTGGAGTGGGCGCGGTGTTGCCACGGTGAGGCGCGGGCTCAGTGGGGTTGTGTGGTGCGTGTAGAGGCGAGAGACGTCGCCGCAACGCCTCGGCCAAGTAACGGGCGTCCACAGTCGAGCTCGTTACACCGGCCACATGCGAATCGCTGTTGTTCAGGAAGAAGAACACCTCACGTGGGCACGGCACCTGCCGACTTGAATGCTGCACGGACACCGACTCGGGAAACCCCTCTGCGGGTGGGACTGAAACGCCGGCGCCAATGCGTAAAAAATGCAGAACGCGCTCAGCCCAGATGTCCATCAGCACAGGTCCGTAGTCACCGACATTGCGGCCCATGGAACCATGCAGGCGGACGTACAGGAACGGCACGCCCGTGTCAACGGGTGTTGCAAAGGTGGTGTCGCTGTCGTGGTGTGCTGTCACCAGCGCCCAGCCGAGCGTGCGCAGTGTGCGGAAGGTCTCCTCGTGAAACCACGATCGGTGACGAAACTCGACCGCCACACGCACACGACGCCGCCGATACCACTCCCGTGACCCACGCGCGTCCGACGGCGATCGCTCGATCTCGATCTCCTCTTTGGGGAGCAACGCATCGAGTGCGACCAGCCGCGCGATGTTTGCGGGTGTTCGCTGAAAGGAAGGGGGTAGCTGGACCAGCACAGGGCCCAAAAACGGGTCCAGCTGAGCGCACAGTTCACCGAAGAAGAGACGCACATGTGTGGCGACTTCGGCATCATCCATGTTTAGCAGTTTCACATGAGTGAGATAGTTGTTCGCTTTTACCGTGAACTGAAAGCGTGTGGCTGGCGCGCAAAAGCGCCTGATGCTGGCGCCAACGGGGTTCTCCTTCCGTACGTCGCCCGTTGCCGACGGCGCTGGCGGCATCACCGCGGCCGGGCCCGCGTCGGGAGTTCGCACCATGTCTGCCCAAGAAGCCCACGTGGCGGCGTCACCAACACGGTGAAACGGGTAGCAGTGCTCCAGGCAGCCAAAGACGCGCCGATACTGCTGCAATAGACCGCGCATGCTGCGGTCTGCACCTTTACCTGTTGTGACGGCGTTCAGCGAGCTGATGCCAATGTGAATAGCCTCCTCGTACCCAGGGACCTGCGCGGGCACGGCCCGGTGGAAAAGGTCCCCCCAGCCGTATCGTGTGTTGCGCGAGCCCCCGTACGGAGAGTAAAGAACAAGGGCGCTGGGGCCGCCACTGTGACCGCGTGCACCCGATTCCTCCACCACCCGCTGTGGGTGCGTGGAGCTCGGCGCGGTGGGCGGGTGGGCGTCGTCGTCGCGGAGACGTTTCATCGATCGCTGTGTGGTCACAGTGGATGAGAAGAGGACGGCATACGCAGCACGCCTTGACGGGAGTGTGCAAAAGACAGAAACAAAAAAGAAAAGGTTGGAGGTAAGGTGAAGAGGATGTGTGGAAAGGGTGTCAAAAAAGATGATAGTAGTTGCCAGCGACGGCAAACAGGTCTACCGAACCGCACCGGTGACCGTTGCGCCGACGATTGCACACGCCAGGCATGCGCGTCTGCCTCGCCTGTCGGTGCTGAACGCCGTCGACGGAATGCAAAGCGACTTTGGTGGCGCGAGAGCGCGTGCGCAGTAGTGCTCAGCACCGACACCGGCACGACGACATGTTCGCACGCCTGGTGTCACTCCTTCCGCACGCCTTCGACGCCTCCACGTGTCAGCTTTCATTGTGCTGAGTTGTGGTTTGTGGCTCTCCACAGCAGGGAGCAGTAAGACTGAGAGCCTCGCTTCGCTGATACCATCATGCAAAGCTAAGCGAGAACCATAGAAGACGAAAAACAGGAAGAGGGCCACATTCACGGCGAGTCAGGCAAATGGCGGCCTCCAGCGAGGTCCCGGTCGTGGTACACTCAGTCGCTGAGGGGTGAGTGGAACGGGTGACAGGCTGACGACTGACTGAGAAGACGGCCGTTTGGGGGTAGCACACGCAGGTATGAGGTGGGAACAGCGATTGGCGCCCCTCCGCATTAGCAACATGAACAGCGCCGAACGAACGGAAAAAAAAAACAAAGATAGTGTTCACTGGCAACGAGAGCACAGAAAGGGGGAAAAAAAGGAGGAGGACGAACAGTTCACTATTAAACGCCGCCTGTGCGAGAAAGCAGGCGTTTCCACGCACACAAGTGCGCGACCGTAAATATTCATCGACGTGTTCATGTGACAGCAACACAGTTAAAGACACCAGGGGCGGAGAAAGCAACAAGCACCACATACACACACACACACACACACACACACCCGCTCAACCTCTCAGCACCAGAAGCACCAACGAGAAAAAAAAGGAAAAAAAAGAGGGTGCGGAGTGAAACAGGGGGAGGGGAAAGTGAAGTCAAAAACTGTCCCAAACGTTAGCACGTATGAACAACAGCCCAGTCAACCCAGCGCTAGTGAAGCCGTTCTCACGTACAAGAAAACAGAGGAAACAAAGTCAGCTGCGAGCGGGCGGGAGAGAGAGAGTGGCAATTGCGGTCATTCTGTGTAGAGAGAACGAAAAAAAAAGAAGGCGAGCACACGCAAAAGCAAAAGGGACAGGAGGGCCTGTGTGGAGTCGTGCCGCGTGACTGTGGTTGTGTGCACCAGAGCTTCGTGATCGCTCCTGCTGCACCAGGTGGGCTCGGTCAGGTGAAAAACGAAAGCCACAACAACAAGAGTAAGCAAAAAGGGAAACAAAACTGGCTGGCATCCCTCGTTCAGCCGCGGTGCATGTTAGGCACACACGTACGCACGCGCATATGCCTTTCGACATCTTCATCCCAAATCATAAATACATCACAGGAAGAGCACCAGAAGGTATCAACAATGGGCTCGACGACAACCGGAGGAAAGGAGCATATATATAGTGTGCGTGTGCGTGTGTGCGTGTGTGCATTGGCGTGTACTCGTTCACCACCATAGCGTACGTGCATGCGTGCGCATGTGCGCGCTTTCGTGACCTCTGAGGCGGCATGAATGTGTTTGAGCAACGGATGATCACTCCAGTTACGTGAAGCCTTTCGGTGGAACGGGCTTGGAAATGGTGCGAACGGCATCGTCATCATCGGTGTACTGGTACTGCAACGCGGTGGGTTTGCCTACCGCGTCGAGCAGCACAATGGCACCCTTGTTGCCCATGCCGCAGTAATTAGGTGCCGAGAACACCGTCAGCACACGGTTTTGGTGAGCCCATTGAAAGCCCTCCTGCACACACTGGTGTGCACGTAGAATGAAAGAGAGACCGTTCTGGCTCAAGAAGTTGCACGTCGCGTCTTCGCCAAAGTTGTGTCCACTACCACGCGTGCTGAACGTAAAGCCGATCGGCGGACCCGCGTAGATTGGCGGATCGTGGTTGTAGTCGGTGGGTACCGCTGTCACCCCTCGTGTGGGGGGTCGCATCGCCGCGGCGAGCGACATGGTCAAGTTCGGAGCGTGTGCAGTGGAGGCATTGTCGCGGTTGGTGGCGGGGTTGATGATCGGGTCCGACCACGTCAAGTCGGCCAGCGCGCCATTCTCAATCGTCTTGTAGCGGTTGAGGGCGACGATACCGTCAATGCTGTTTTCAATAAACGGTGAAAGGCCGCCGTGCATCGCACAAATACGCAGCACGTAGCGGGTCGACATGACTGGGGCGGCGGCAGCTTGTGCCGCACCGTCCCCGGAGAGGCCCGAGTCCGCGCTTTGAGTGGAGTGCTTTGCGGTCACGCGACGCTCATAGAGTGCCGCGCTCACGGGCAGGCTGTCGAACGCGCTGTTCGCCGCCACCCACAGAGGGTGCTCGTCAAGGTCCCAGTCACCCATACTCATGCCCATTTCCGTGCCCATGCCACTGGGTTCTGCCGGCTGGGCACCGTGGGACAGTGATGCGGCCGTGGGCGGGGAACCGATGACAAGACCAGCGCTGCCGTCGCCGTCACGCTTTCCCTCCATGCCGGGAGCCTGCGGCGAGCCGGGGAAGCTCGCGCTGTTGTCGAGCACAATACCTGATGTCTTGGGTGTGTTCGTCACGCGGCCATCGACCACCGGGTACACACGGTGACACTCCTCGAGAAAGCCGTAATTACGGTTGGTGAGACTGCACTCGTGATTGCCGCGGAGCAGAAACACCGTGTCTGGGGAGAGGAGCTTGGCCACGAACAAAAGGCACAGACAGCGCAGGCTGCCTGGACCGCGGTCGACGTAGTCTCCGAGGAAAAGGTAGTTGACCGGCACCTCCTTGCTGGAGGCACCCGCTGGGGGTGACGTCAACTTGCTTGGGGGCACGAGCGGACCGCCAGCGGCGATGATGTGGTGGGTGAGGTCGTAGTACTGCCCGTGCACATCACCCACGACAACGCACGGCATGACCACCGTCAGCACGTTGGGCTCGTCGCGCAGCACCTCTTTGGTGCGCAAGAGAATCTCGTTCATCTCAGACGCTTTTGGCACGTATTCGAGGCTGCCCATAAGCCGGTTGTAAATGGCGACAAGGTCGATGTCAGGGCACCGTGCCAGCGGGCTTTTCTGCGGCAGTGGACTTCCGGATCCGCTCGCGGGGTCCATCACCTCCACGCCGTTCTTCAGCTGGGAGAGGAAGCCTGTCTGGCAGGAAAACACCTCGTCCTCGAGCTCCTGATCCAGCGCAGAGCAAAAACGGTATAGGGCAAGAGCGTGGCGTGCACGTAGCGGTGCCGTCTCCTCCAGGATAACGGTGAGCAGCTCCTTAATGTCAAATTCCTCGAGAAATGGCTCCGCTGCAATGTCGTCCGCGGTGATGGTCGGGGTGACCTCCATCAGCCTTGGGCATACGTTCTTCAGTCGTCGCAGAGATTCAATGCGCGTACGTACAGTCGTACAGCCCTCGAGAATGTCCAGAAAAATGTCGAAGAACTCGCAGATCTCCATGACGGTGAGATCTTGCACCTCAATGTTGCGAGGTACGCGGCGGCTCTTGTCCTCATCGTTCGCGCTGAGTTGGGAGTCAGCAAGGCTATTCAGTGGTGGCGCGCGTGCCGATGGCGGTGATTTTTGATCCGAGGACGAAGAAAGTCGGGGTGGTGCTTTCGAGTCCGTACCGTGCGCCTTGTCCTTCTTTGCCTTCTTTGCCGCCTTGTCCTTCTTGCCTAGGCCAAAGAATTTGAGCATTGCGGTCAGTGGAAGAGAGGGAGGGGGTGGTGCGTGTGTGGGTCTGTGCCTTCCGTCGCTGCTCAACGTAAGAGAGCAGCGCTACCTGAGGCAAGGTACGACGAGGAACAGAGGAAGAGAGGAAGAAAAAAAAGAAAAAAGCTTTTGCTTGACCGCTGTGTGGGTGTAGGGGGTGACAAGACAAGCAGTGTGTAGAGAGAGCGAGTACTGGACCAAGGTCCTTGGTCTCCTGCTCCTGTGTGCCTGTGAAGTTTGTGTGAAGCCAAGTCGCTCGATCAGTGCTATGTGCGCAAACAGCCCATGAGAATAGTAAAAGGAGGAGAGAGAATGTGTTTGTGTGTTCAACGGTGCAAAAGGGGAAGCGCGCGACCGTGTCAGGCGTAGCCGACCGCTCCTGATGGAGTCAGACCCACCCTTTTTTGTGATCCGGTGCGACGGGTGAGAGAGCACGGTGGGTCGCTGATCAGACTTGTCTGCCCCATGCTCATTTCTCGCAGCCGTTGAGAGCTGTGCTTGTGAGCTGTGGTGATTAGTATCCGTGTGTGTGTGTGGGTCACCGAGAGCAAGCGGAGAAGACGCCGGTGACGCGCAAAAAAAAAAAAAGGAAAAAAAGAAGGGGTTACACCCCTTTTTTCCCTCAACTCCACTCCACTTGCAGTGTCTCACTCGCGCGTTCATTCCTCTTTCCGGCCTTTGCGGAGCTTGATCCCCGAGCTTGCATGGGCTTGTGCGGCGGCGGTGGTTGTCTGTGTGTGTGCCTTCTGCTGCGGGCTGCCCTCGACGGTGGCTGTTTTTTGCGCCTTGCGTGCGCCCGGTTCACGTCCAAAGAACAGAATACCAGCCAAGCAGACAGCGAAGCTTGCCATGAGCAGCGCGGAGGACAGTGCTTTCGGCGGGTACACCTCAAAGCCTTGCCTCATCAGCAGAAACACACCCGTGGTCAGCAGCTTTGGGAATCGTGTGAAGTGCAGAAGCAGCGGTGCGGCGTGGTAGAACCAGGTGAGAAACTGATAGTGCATCGACCGCGAGAAGGCGACACCAATCATGTTCGACTCCAGCAACGTCAGAATAATCGCCGTCGCCGCCGGATCCGCCAACTCCCGGTCTGCAGTGTCGAGAGAGACGCTCGCCGCCGTCAGCGCCGCCTCATCGTACGTGCGATGGCGCCAGCGCAGGCGCCACGCCAACACCCATGCGGCAAGGGTAGCCACCAAGAGCGCAAGCCCCAGGCGTGGGTCCACAAACAGCTCCTCCGGCAAGAACTGGTAGTTCACCGACCACTTGTAGGTGAAGACGCGGCCGAGCTCAAAGGCCTTGCCCAGATAGGACGCCGGTGCGCTGAGCAGAAACGGCAGCCCCGCAAAGACTTGCCAAGCCGCGCACACGCCCAGGCACATCGCCACACGCGACAGCGGCAACGACCGCAAGAGGACGTAGAGAAGACCGGGAGCGAAGAGAAAAATGTTCATCTTGATGGAGACGGCCATGCTGTAGAGGAGGCAGCCGAACTCCCATCGCCGCTTGACGGCAATGGCAACAATTGCGCCGTACAGCATAAACATGGCCCAGCAGTCGTTAAAGAGGCGCAGCACGTACAAGCTACGAATGCGCTTGGACAGCAGCAGTGGCACCAGTACGCGCAGTGTGTCGCTGCCTGTGCGCCGATAGAGAATAAACACGAGCGACAACGTGGCCAGGTAGAGCCCGGCGAACAGCCACTGCGCCACCGCAATGTCCTCGCCTTCACGCGTCAAGAAGTGCAGTGCGCCATACAGCCAGACAAAGCCAGCTGGGTACACAAGTGGGCCAGTGTCACCTCTCAGCTTGAGGTAGTCGAGCTCGCCGTGAATGACGCCGGAGACCTCGTCCATGTAGGCTTGCCAGTCGATTTCTGTGTACGGTATCACCACGAGTACCGCCAGAATGACCAGCGTCTCGAGGAAAAGAAGCTTGTCGGAGACGGCCATTGCGCGGATCCGTGAAAGGAAAAAGAGGGAGAAGGGGAGTCCGCACACTCACGGCGTACACGTGCAGAGATTTGGGACAGAGAGAAAGCGGCTGAGGGGTGCGTATGTGTATTCGGTGTGGTGTGAGTGTGTGCACTTGTTAGGTGAGCGGGTGGGGGAAAGTGCTCGCAACAGGTGCAACACGGAAAGGAATCAGAGAGACACGGGGAGAGAGAGACCAGTGAACACAGAGCCGGAAGTGTGCGCGTAGCTGACCGGATCATCGGAGAGGAGAGCGGTAATCAGTACTACGGCTGATACGAGGAAAGGCAAGGGGAATGAAGAGGAAGACACAGGCAGCCGGATCCTCCTTGCAGGGGGGGGCTCTCCACGCGTGCACACGCACCGTTGGGAGCGGCGAACGGGAAAAAAGGAGGAGGGGAATGCGCTGGCAAGAGAAGAGAAACAAGTTTTCTGGCAAGCGCACGCAAGGACAGCAATCATGGCATGATAGACGAGGCAAAAAAAAAAAATGCGTGTGTTCGCGCACCACCCCGCTCTGGTGGTGTTCTGTCAGCGCAGTGGAAGGTCCAGGTACACGCTTGGCTGTGCGTCGTCCGCGCGTGAGTCGTACGTGGCGACGACGTCGGTGCGCGAGTGGCCGCTGCTTGCCAGCCCAGCCGCCGCGCTTGTCGCCGCGACTGCCGCGCCGCCCTGGCTAAAAACGCGCCAGAAGCGCAGCGTGCCGTCCTCGCCTGCCGCGGCGGAGGCAACACACCCCGCGTACGGAGACGGGTTGTACGGCGCGACGAGGTGCAGTGGCCGCGAGGCGTGCCCTCCCAACGCGTACAGAGGAACAAGCACAGACTCGCCACCGTTCAGCTCATCGTATGCATTCATGTGCACGTCGAGTGGGGAGCCGTAGCCCACGGAGTCAGCCAGCGAGCGCGACAAGCCGTCCTGCGGCGATCCCTCAAGGCCACTGCCGCCGCGCGAAGAGGAGGAAGGATGGCGCAGGAGGTCATTCCACCGCGTGGGTGAGCGGGTGGTGGTGTCAAGAAGGGCGTCGCGCAGCATGTCGTGGCTGCCGCGTGGTGCGCCGCGTTTCCAGACAGTGAGGGCATGCGACACTGCCCACTCCGGCGACGGTGGGGCCGATCGACGGCCCGAGGAGGGGCGGCCAGTGGCATCAAAGGGGGACGTAGACTGCTGTGGCGCGTCGTGCAGGTCACCGTCTCCCACATCGCCGCGGGCCAGAGAATGTGCGCGAGGGCCACTTTGCGTTGCCTCGGCCTCGGTGAGGGCTGCTGTGGCGGCGACTTCCAGCGAGCTACTCGCGCCGTACCACAATGGAGAACCCACTGCGGACGGTGCGTTGGTGACCGCCGCTGTCGGTCGCGCACGTGTGTGTGGTGCCGATACGGCCGCGTCTGTTTGCACCGCTGTCGCCGACGTCGCAGCCGCGTTAGTGACCTCGCCTCCGGCGGTCACGATGTACGCGCCGTCGGGTGAGTACAGAGCCTGGGTCGTGGAGGCAACGGTGTGGCCCGTCCAGGTACACCGTGGCACAGAAGACGAGAGATCGTACAAGCGAAGTCCATGTGGGCCCGCGGTGCCGCAGCCAACCAACAGCTCCGCCGGGTTCGTCGGGTGAAACGCCAGTGCGCGCAGACTGCCGCCGCTCCCGAGCACGAGCGTGTGCAGCGGCGCCCTTGGCTGTGTGACAGACCATATTTGCACCGTTCCCCTATCGTCTCCGACGGCGAGCAGCGACCCACAGGCGTTCCAACGCACCGCACACGCCCGCTCCTGGTGCTCCAGAAAGGTTCCCACACGCTGCAGGGCGGCCGTCGCCGGTGACGCCGACGGCGTGAACGGTGAGCCACCACGGGCACTGCCGGCCTCCGTTGCATAGCAGCCCGAGAGAGCCGGGTTGACTGAACGGAATAGGCTGCACGGCCTTGAAAAGCGCGCATCCAGTGTGACCACCCCACTCGCGGCCGTGCCCGCGGCGACCACTGACGGGTGCGCGGCACTCGTGTCCATCGTGCCAACGCTGGCAAGTGACGGGGCGAGATGCAAAAGCGTCTGCTCCGTCTGCCGCAGCAGATCCGCTTCGGTCGTGCCGCTGGTGGAATGGCCCCGCTGGACTTGGACGGGTGAGGCCGCCGGTGCGGGTCCGGTGGCAGCACCGCGAGCAGCCGAAAGGACCTGCATCAGGTCCGCCACTGGTGGGGTGGGTGTGTAGAACGATTGACCGCACACGAGATGCTTGGAGTCCCCACGCGCGAGAAACAGCGCGACCGTGCCGTCGTCGAAGCCGACAAAGCACGTGCTGTCACTCTGTCGGGACATGGCGACCGAGGTTGGCCGCTTGCCAGCGCTTGCCGCGGTCGCGCCGGCACCACGCCAGTTCCCGTCCGAGGAGGGCGACGACGAAGGCCGAAAGCGAAAGACAGCGTACCGCTCCCGAGGTTGGGCACTGTGAAACATCAACAGCTCATCCCGTAACGCCAGTCCAACGTAGGTGTGGCCCCACGACAGACAGCTCGTGTAGTAGTCATCGCGCATGCCGGCCGCACTCAGCACACGGTCGGGCGACGTCAAACGACTTGGTGCCCACGCCAGAGTGGCCGAGGTGGAGTGGTTCGGTGTCGAGCGCCAGCCGTGGACAAGGGGGCTGCCGGTGCTGCTCGGCGTCCCATGATGGGAATCACGCCAGCTGTCCTCACGCACCGAGTGTGCGGCCATGCGGTGAAGCGGTAAGCGTGGCGAGTGGTGCGCGTGAGAGGGGGGTTCACCCGTACTACCTTCTTCTATGGGCACGCCACCGTGCCAGGATGGTAACGCGTAATTCTCTATGTTCATCTCTCACTCTCTCTCGTCCGGAGAGCGGGTAGTTTCTATGAAGACGCACGCGTTTCACACGTGCGAAGAGGCGAAAAGGAAAAGAGAAGGGAAAGGCGCAATGCGACAGAATGAAAAGAAAATGAATCACAAACAAGTATAGCGTCACTGAGAGCGAAGAAGAGGGGGAAAAAAAGAACGAGGAAAAGAAAGAACGGGAAACGCCACAAGAGGCGCCAAGAGCCTCAGCAGTTCTGGGAAGGACAGGGTGCAGTCGATACACGTCATTCAGCACCGGCTCGTGTGTGCCTGTGCAATTTCTTGTCTGTGTGTTTCTTGGCGCTGAAGCGAAACGGAGGAGCGCGCTGCCTTCTGTGCTGCGTTGGAGCACACACACACGCAGTTCACTCAAAGCATAGGAGGAGTGAGGAAAGTAGAGAAGAGAAAGGTAGAAGGGGGGAGAAGGAACGATGTGTCACAGTACGAGTGCCGCGCATGACGGAGCAAGTATTGGGAGGCCTGGAAAGGGCGCACATGCAAATGCGGTACAAGTGCGGAAAGAGAAGTAAATCCCACTTACCTCAGCTCTCCCCCACGCATATTCATGAGCCATTTACAGCGTCCAGTGTGTGCGTTTGCGGACCGTTGTCCTGTCGTCAAGATAGAGTTCGTCTCTGACGTTCACGGTGAGCATCTTCGTGTGGGGGAGGGGGGGCGTCAGTCCCACTGTCGTAGGGGATGGTGGCCGAGACGAGTGTTTCTTCCTTGTTTCTTTCTTTTTTTTTTCGCCTGCCAGCTTTGTCTTGTCTTTTTTGGCGAAGCCGCACAGAGAGAAACAGATGAAATGAGCAGCCAAAAACGACGTGGTAGGTGAAGAGCGGAAAACCAGAGATGAAGAAGAGAGTGCCCCACTGCTCAAGGGAGCCATGAAGCGCAAAGACACGCCTGAACATCCTTTGAGAGTTGGCAGAAAAGGGAGAACAATCAAAGCTCTGTTGTCTAGCTCTTGGCCGTCACTCACAGGCGTTCTTGTCGTTTTCACCACTGGACACCGCCCACTTTCTAGTCTTCCCACGTGTTCCCGTTCTCTGTGTTCACACACGTACACAATGTTTTCATCTTTGCTCTGTTTTTGCGTGTGCGTCTCTCTGGGGTGAATACAACGAACAGAAAGAAGAGAAAAAAAACAATATTAAATGAATCTGTGTGGGGAGAGAGGAAAAATTAAAGGCTTCACTGTCATGGTCGTGTCAGCGCGGAGCCTTGTCGCGGCAAGCGAGAGCCGAGCGAGGTCAATGCGATGAGAGACGTCATTCACTTGCATGCTCTGAACAAGGCAGCGCCACAACCAGTCCAGCCGTTTCACACACACACGCAGTCGCTCCCACAAACTGTCTGAGGGAGAAGGAAAGAGAAAGAACGTCAGTGAGGAAAAGACAGCTTGGTGGGTGGAGAGAAAAGAACAAAAGGAGATAAACAAGGGAGTAAGTGTAAGAGAACGCAAACCGACCACCACATCTATGGTGCTCACGCTTGTGCATCTTACATGCCCATGCCCATGCCACCCATGCCACCCATGCCGCCCATGCCTCCCATGCCGGGCATGCCAGCGCCTTCCTCCTTGGGCAGTTCGACGACGGCGGCCTCGGCAGTCATCATCAGGCTCGCCACGGAAGTCGCGTCGCTGATCGCCACACGCACGACACGGGCCGGGTCAATGATGCCAGCCTCGAACATGTTCACGTAGCGGTCGTTCTGAGCGTCGTAGCCAACAGCGGGGTCCTGGGACTCCAGCACCTTCTCCACGATCACGGCGCCCTCCTTGCCGGCGTTCGCGGCAATCGTCATGGCTGGAAGGCGAATGGCGTTGCGGATGATCTGCACACCAGTGCGCTGGTCGCGGGTCAAGGACTCGTCGTTGGCGAGGGTCTCCAGGGCCTTGCTGGCGCGGAGCAGAGCCGTGCCACCGCCGGCCACGATGCCCTCCTGCACGGCCGCACGGGTGGAGCAAAGTGCATCCTCGATACGATCCTTCTTCTCGTTGACTTCGACCTCTGAGCCGCCGCCCACACGGATCACCGCGACACCACCGCTGAGCTTGGCCAGGCGCTCCTTCAGCTTATCGCGGTTGTAGTCGCTCGTCTCGTTCTCAATGTGGTCGCGGATGAGCTCAACGCGCGCCTTAATCGCCTCGGCATCGCCACCGCCGTTCAGCATGACGGTGTCATCCTTGGCAATCGTGACCTTCTTCACGGAGCCCAGGATGGAGGGGTCGAAGTTCTCGGCGTCAAGCTCCAGGCCCGTTGCCTCGTCGCCGACGAGCTGCGCACCGGTGAAGACGCTCATGTCCTGCATCATCGCCGTCTTGTTGTCACCGAAGCCGGGGGCCTTGATGCAGCACACCTTCAGCTTGCCCTGGAGCTTGTTGAAGATGAGGGTGGTCAGGGCCTCGCTCTCAACGTCATCAGCAATGATGAGCAGAGGACGACCAGCGCGGAGAACGTGGTTCAGGCAGGGCAGGATTGTCTGAATAGAGCTGACCTTCTTCAGGGAGAGCAGCACGAGGGCGTCCTCAAACTCGGTCTTCTGGGTCTTGGGGTCCGTGACGAAGTAGGGGCTCAGGTAGCCACGGTCGAGGCTCATGCCCTCCACCACCTCCAGCTCCGTGGCCATCGTCTTGCCGTCTTGGGTCGTGATGACGCCATCGCGGCCCACCTTCTCCATTGCCTTGCCGATCATCTCACCGATCTCCTTGTCGCCGTTGGCGGAGATGGTGGCGACCTGGACAATGTCCTGGGTGCCCTTGATGGGACGGCTGAGGTCCTTGACGGACTGCAGAATCACGTCAACGGAGCGGTCCATGCCACGCTTCATGTCGATCGGGTTGGTGCCCTGAGCAATGCACTTGAGGCCTTCACCGAAGATGCTGTCCACAAGCACAGCGGAGGTGGTCGTGCCGTCACCGGCGAGATCGTTAGTCTGGTTGCACACCTGGCGGACGAGCTGGGCACCCATGTTTTCGAAGGCGTCCTTGAACTCAATGGACTTGGCGACTGTCACGCCATCCTTGGTGATCTTCGGCGCGCCGTAGGTCTGCTCAATGATCACGTTGCGGCCCTTGGGACCGAGGGTGGTAGCGACAGCGGCCACCGCACGGGTCACACCCTTCTGCATGGAGCGGCGAGCCTTGTCACCGAAGCGGACATCCTTGCCGAGACGACCAACAGTAGCGCGAAGCATTTTTTGTTTTTTTCTTTGGGTTTTCCTTTCGGTATGCAGTTATGTGTTAGGGGAAGTTCGTGCAGTGAGCTTTAAGGAATAACTGTGAATAAAGAAGCGCGGTGTGGTGACTGAAATGAGCATTGTCGGTGGGAGGCGAAAAAGTGGGGAGAGGTAGAACGGAGGAGGGAGGGGGGAGGGGGGAAGGGGGGAAGGGAGATGTGAAACGTAAGTGCGAGGAAAAGGCAGACAACAACAGACTGTCAGCTGCTTCGGCTCACCGCGCCGCGTGTGGGTGCTCGAGCCGAGCACAGACACCCTGTGCGAAGACGCCGACACACACACACAGTAGACAGCGCACACCAGTCGCAAAAGGCCAGCTGTGCACCGGTATCGCTCAAGGTGTGGTGAAGGCGTTGACTCCGTGGCGGCAGAGCGCTAGGGGAACGGTTTCAATAAGAGTCCACCATTCAGCGCATAATCTGAGCATGAATACAGAGCGCAGCCCAACAGGGAGAACACGAACAAGAGGGGGAAAAAGGAAGAAAACAGACGGTATGAATTAAGATTTGTCACTGGCTGATGTTTGCCGTCGCGCGCTCGCAGGTTTCTGCACTTTTAGAGAAGGGGAGTTCATCTCTTCACGATTACTATTCCTTTTTTCTTTTGATTTTCCATTCCCCACTCATCTCGTGTACTGTCGATCGAAAAACAGCCTATCAAAGGCTTCGAGCCAGGTGCGAGGTGAGAGCGAGAGGAAAAAAAGAAAAAAAGAAAGAGCGCGTGTGTGTGTGTGTGTGTGTGTGAGAGAGAGAGCGACGCACACACGTGCGAAAGAAAGACCAGGAATAGAAACAAAAAAGAACAAGGAAAAATTATGTGATCAAATGCTGTCTCTGTCTGACTGTCAGCGGTGTGTACCACTGCTTAGTAAGAGCCGAACATCTCCTCGTCTTCCTCCTCGGCGTCGGTCTTGGCGCTCTCCTTGACCTTCTTTTTGGGGGCGACGGCCTCGACAACGGCGGCCTCGGCAGTCATCATCAGGCTCGCAATGGAAGCGGCGTCCTTGAGCGCCACGTGCACGACACGGGCCGGGTCAATGATGCCAGCCTCGAACATGTTCACGTAGCGGTCGTTCTGCGCGTCGTAGCCAACAGCGGGGTCCTGAGACTCCAGCACCTTCTCCACGATCACGGCGCCCTCCTTGCCGGCGTTCGCGGCAATCGTCATGGTGGGAAGGCGAATGGCGTTGCGGATGATCTGCACACCAGTGCGCTGGTCGCGGGTCAAGGACTCGTCGTTGGCGAGGGTCTCCAGGGCCTTGCTGGCGCGGAGCAGAGCCGTGCCACCGCCGGCCACGATGCCCTCCTGCACGGCCGCACGCGTCGCGCACACGGCGTCCACAACGCGGTCCTTCTTCTCGCCGACCTCCACCTCCGTCGCGCCGCCGACCTTGATCACTGCGACACCACCACCAAGCTTGGCCAGGCGCTCTTCCATCTTTTCGCGGTTGTAGGCGCTGTTCTCGTTGGCGATGAGAGAGCGAAGCACATCAACGCGCTCCTGCACCGCCGCGACATCACCGCCGCCGGTCATGAGAACTGTCTCGTCCTTGTTTGTCGTGACCTTCTTCACGGTGCCGAGCACGGCCGGGTCGAAATCGTCTGTATCGAGGTCCACGGTGGATCCCTCCTCACCAAGGACCTGCGCGCCGGTGAAGACGCCCAAGTCCTGAAGCATGGCTGTCTTGTTGTCACCGAAACCGGGGGCCTTGATGCACAGCACCTTCAGGTTACCCTGCAGACGGTTCAGGATGAGGGTGGTCAGGGCCTCACCTTCAACGTCATCAGCAATGATGAGCAGAGGACGACCAGCGCGCACAACGTGGTTCAGGCAGGGCAGTAGGTGCTGAATGGAGCTAATCTTTTTTGCGGAGAGTAGCACGAGGGCATCCTCGTACTCGGCAACCTGCTTCTTGGTATTTGTGACGAAGTAGGGGCTCAGGTAGCCGCGGTCAACGCGCATGCCGTCCACCACCTCCAGCTCTGTCTCGAGCGTCTTGCCGTCCTTAGTGGTGATGACGCCATCGCGGCCCACCTTCTCCATTGCCTTGCCGATCATCTCACCGATCTCCTTGTCGCCGTTGGCGGAGATGGTGGCGACCTGGACAACGTCCTGGGTGCCCTTGATGGGGCGGCTCTGCTTCAGCACGTCGTCAATCACCTTGTCGACCGCCAGATCCATGCCGCGCTTCATGTCGATCGGATTCGTACCGCGGGAGATCCAGCGCAGACCCTCACCGAAGATGCTGTCCACAAGCACAGCGGAAAGCGTCGTGCCGTCACCGGCGAGATCGTTGGTCTGGTTGCACACCTGCTTCACGAGCTGGGCACCCATGTTCTCCATGTGGTCCTCAAAGTCCATCGCGCGGGCCACTGTTACGCCATCCTTGGTGATCTTGGGGCCGCCGTAGGCTTGCTCAATGATCACGTTGCGGCCCTTGGGACCCATGGTGGAAGACACCGCAGCGACAGCACGGGTCACACCCTTTTGCATCGCACGACGGGCGTTGTTGCCGAAACGCACATCCTTGCCGTGAAGGCGAACGAGAGAGCGCAGCATTCTGCAAAGAAAAGAAACAGATGAAAAAGGGGGCGAAAAGAGGTACTGTTAGATGCAAGAAAGGAAACAGGTTGTCTGTGATATTCGGCGCTGAATGGGAGCTAGAAGCGAGGAGAAAAAAAGAAGTGAAGCAAAGAGGAATCGAAAATAAAAAAGGGAGAGAGAGAGATGGTCAAGTGAAGCGTGAAGCAGTTGAAGGAGACTGAGCGATGAACACTCACAGGTGAGGTATCTGCGCGTGTGCATTTGCCTTTACGGGGTGCTTCAGCCAGCACGGAACGGCTTCTCACTCTCGCGGGTCAGAGCCGGCCGTCTGTTGACGCCATGCATTGTCCGTCAGCACCACGTGCCGGCAATGCTCCGTGGTTTCTCTGTTGTTGTTGTTGTTGTTTTTGCTGAACGACGAGAAGAAAAAAAACGCAGGTAGCCGGGTGGGTGCGTGCAAGAGGGGAAGAAAACAATAAGGGCGCGCCATGGTAGTGTACAGTAATGAGGCCTCACCCACAGCACAGTAGAGAGACGAAGTCAGAAGGAGAAAAGACACAAACCGCGGAGAGAGCACACGGGATCGTTTTCAGGAACGCGGTGTATATCACTAGGCTGTTGACGACACGGCGGGCCGTTCGCCCATCCGGACCTCCACGCTTAGCGTACGCGTCACTGTGGGTGCTCTTTGTTGCACAAAGGCGAGTGCACACACAAAAAGTGCTCACCGCAGCGATTCCGTCTTCTTCTCGTATGTCTCGATCACGTCACGACGCTCCGACTCCGGCAGCAGAGCGTAGCCGTGTAGCAGCACAATGAGTGGTATGAGAACGAACCCCGAGGGCTCGCCACGGTTCTTGTCCACCGGCTCCAAGGACTCGTCCTTAACGACACTGAAGCCGGGGTGGCAAATGCTGAGCACAAACTGGCGGCACTGCGCGACGAGCAGATCATTCGCGGCAATCAGCACAAGCTTTTCCTGTAGACTCTTCTGGGTGGTGTGCAGGTCGTGCTGAGTGCTCATCAGGCGAGCCTCGATGGTCTGTGCCTCACGTGCATGTTGCTCGCGGGCTGAGATGAGCTCCGCGCGCAGGCTCTCGATCTGTGCATGCAGATCAGCCATGTCGCGCGTCTCCGTCTGCTTCGTCGCCTCTCGGGACACCTGGAGGTCCTTGTCCAGCTCGGCCAGACGCGTCTCGAAGCTGGCACGGTCCTGTGCGGATTGGGCCTGGAGGGCACTTATCTGGGACTCGTGCAAGCGGTGCTGGGCGTGGCGGCCCTCCACGGCGAGTCGCATGATGTGGTGGACGAAGTCCGCGCACAGCACCTCGCGTGATGTGTGCGCCTTCATAACCAGGCCAAGGCGCTGTTCAGCTTCGTCTGACATGAGCACGCTAATGCGTTGCGTGCGGCTGGCCTCCTGCTTTCGTTTTTGCAGTTTTTCCTGCAAAGATTTGCACTCCTCGCGAGAGCTAGTGAGCTTCCGCTTCAGTGCCTCCAGCTCAGCAGAGGACGACGCGCCACCGTCGTCGATGCTCGAACGTATTCGCGGCGGTGCAGCCTCAATGACAACCTCTTCCCCAGTGCGCACGCCTTCGACACCGAGTTGCACCGGCACGCTGGGACCGCGCGACACGCGAGGTTGGTGGCCAAAAGCTGGCATCGGTGTTCCACGGGGCACGGGGGTCCGCGTGGCGAGTGGGGCGGGGCTGTCCTCACCAGGCACTGCGGCCCCTCCAAAGGTGATGACGCTGCCGTGCGATTCCCCACCCGGGGCATTTACGCCGGGAGAGCTACTCGGTATATCCCCAGTCATCGTGGACCTGCTATTGTGGTTGATAAACGTGTACGGGGCACCTGGGTGCTGAATGGCGCCTGTGGGGCTGTACGTGACGGGCACACGCTCCTTCACCAGGGACGGCGTCAGCCCAGAGTAGCGAGCACCGTTTGCTGGCTTGCGTTTCGGTGGTCTTTGCATCTTCTTTACGAGCTATTTCGTCGTGACGGGCCTGCCCTGTTGGACGGTCGGTGCCCTCGTGCACTTCTTGTCGTCGGTTGATGTGTGCACTGTGCTGTCTCTCTTCTCAGCGACGATGGGGGAGGGGGGGGGGGGGCTGCCGTTGTTCCGCCGTCTTTGGTTCACTGGGTGTAGGGTGTTGGAAGAGGGAAGAGGGAAGAGGCAGTGAAGGGAATGGTCTGAAGTGCTCTTAGTGGGGTTGGTCTATTCGTCTGACAGCGGCATTTGGCCTTGATAGTGCGCATGTACGCCGGTGGGTGAAGGTACGCCACATATAGGTGAACGCCGCCTGTGAGAGGATAGGCGATGGCTTCGTTTGTCCTTAGAGCATGCTCCGTGCACGAACAGAGAGAGAGAGAGAGATGTCGCAGAGGTAGCTGCTTTTAGGGGTGCTGCCAAGCTGCGTTCAGAGAGCAGCGCATCATCAACTGCTTATGCGGTGCACTGCGACACAAGAGTGTGTGTGACTTCGTCACATGGCTTCGGACGACTGCAGCCACTCGAAGAATGTCTGAATGGTGGACAGCTCCTCGGACTGAAAAAACGGAGCGGCAGTTGGACCGTAGACAGACAGCAGTGGAACCATTGGTGCGAGCACGCCTCCCAGCTGCACCCGCCACCGCTGCACGCACTCTGAATCTGTCTTCGCGGGCTGTGTCGAGCGTGGCTTCGCTGGGGGTGTGTCTGTGTCCTCCCCGACATCAGCCCACTCATCCTCGTCCCCATCCAGCGCGTCGTCGTCGTCCTCGCTTTCCCGGAACAATCCGCCCTCATCGTCGTCGTCTGAGCTCGAGGAGGCGTTGTTGACCATGCCAGCGAGCGCAACAACGGCGCGACCAAGGGTCACAAATAGGGCGAGCGGCCACGGCGCCCGTTCACCCGAGCCGGGCACGGACGCTTGGCGCGCGGCAGGCGCTATCGCCGGCAGTCGCCGCGTCTCCAGGAAAATGGTGGGCTGAAAAGGCGAACCGGCGCCGCTCACTGCACCGTTGGTGTGCAGCAGGGCAAGCAGTGCTTCGCATGAGAGAGACAGGTCGCGTCGCCGTTCCAAGCTGGGGACTCGCGAGAGCCAAACTGTGAGAGTGGTCTCCAGAAGTCCCTCCCGCGCCAACGTGTCGTAGACAGCTTCGGGGTAGCGCGCGGAGAGGACGGCAAGTGGCGTGAGAAGGTGCGTCGCTACAGTGTCGGTGCGGGTGTCCGCGAGCCGGCGCGCACAGGCTACCAGGAATGCCTGTGTCTCGGTGTCTGTGCAGTGCGAAGCTGCCTGGGCAATGGCCCGGAGTGCGGGGCCAATGCCGAACAGTGAGGCCTCGCTGCAGTCGGGTCGCAGCAGGTGCAGTGCGGTGGCAATCAGGACAGTGGAAAGAGGTGCCGGTGTGCGCGACTCTGCGGCTAACGAAGACGGTACAGACACTGTGTCGCGTTTTTGCTCGAGCAGTGCGGCTGGCACAGAGACGGTGACTTGCTCGGCCTGTGGGCACCGTTCAAGCAGCGCGGCAAGACAGTCAGCCCCGGCATCAACCACCGCGGACTCCTCGGCGCACAGCAACAGTACACACAGGTCGTCCAGCACATGTGCAGCTGTCGCGTTAGCCAATGGCATCGAGCCATCGCGCACAATCCGGCTCAAGATGCGCATGACAGTTGGCAATACACACTGCTCAGCAAGGCTGCAGCGGCCGCATATCACAGAGCTAATCCAAGTGAGCTGTGCCACCAAAGCGGCGTCACACTCGCTGCAGTGCACAACGAGCCGCACAATGGCCAGGACACTGTCACCCAGACTTGGGTCCTGGATATGCGCACGCCACGTGTCGAACACCACCTGAGGCAGCTGCGGTTCAACGAGAACCTGCCGCGTAGCGTTGCCGTCGCCTCCTTCTTCCCTTCCTCGCACGGTAACGGCGCTGAGCCACCGTGTGAGTGCGTCGAGGACCAAATACAGGCTTTCATTCGAGAGCAGGGCCGCGCGGTGCGTCAGCAGGCGAAGAAGTGCTCGGTGGCCTGCGGCGAACGCACCAGCAACAACCGACGAGCTCGTGTGGTGAGTTGTGCTTTCACAAGCACTGCGCCGCGAGGACGAGAGGAGACTCAGCAGTAGTTTGCACGCGGCAAGCTGCACAAACACACCGTTGTTCTCCGTTCCGTCGCCCACGCAGAAGACGGCACGGTCCACAACTTCAGACGTACCCTGGGCCGACGCCGCCAGCGGCAGCAACACGCCAATGCAGGAAAGTGCACGGGCGACCTGCACTGGGTGTGTTGTGCCTGCTCCACCTTGAGTATCAATAGCGAGTATCTGCTGCACCACAGGGCACAAATCCATAGGGCCGCACTGCGCCATCTCTGGCTGGCACTGGCAAATCGCCGATTCCAAGTAGAAGATCGCGGCTTCGCGCCACTTCCACGGTGCAATCGAGAAGATGAGAAATCTTGCAGAAGGCTCGAAGGCGGCAAGCGTCGCGAGGTTTTCCTGCTCGGCGCCAACGTTGAACAGCAGCTCATTTGCATGCTCCAGGCACTGTACGAGCAAGCCCGGGCCCAACGCATGGACGAGGTACTTGACTGCTGATACCGCTGCGTCTCGTGTTGAGGTGCCCAGCCCGTCCTCCCATGCCTCCTCGTCGCGTAGGTAAGCGTTTGCCTCCTCCTCCCACGCTGTCAGTGTCATGTCCGGAAGTGGGCAGTAGAGAAACAGCAACACCCACAGTCGTGTGAACACCTGCGGTGTTGCGCCTAAACGGCGATGCAGGGCGGCCCGCAAGGGTGTGTGTGGCATCACCAATGAGAGACACCACAACCGCTTCGTGCAGTGTCCGTGGAGAAGGCGGACAACATCGTTGACGTCTTCGTCGCCATTGTCGCGGATGGAAGTCGTGTGACAATACAAGGGCAAGTCAGCTTGCAAAGTTGTCAGTGCTGAACAACAGATGTCCGGTGCGATGTCCTTGGCCCCGACACGCTTGTACCAACCACGAGACGCCAGCCCATCAGTCAGCAAGGTCAGCACGCTGTACAACAGAGAAAGGCTCAGTGAGTGAGGCAAGCAAGGCCCATCAGATTCAGTCTCAGTCAAAGCAGGAAGAGCGGCGCAGGGACCCATCGCGATGCCCACCAGTGCCCCCAAGCTGTTTGCCCACGCGCGCGCCACGTGGCTCGTCATGTCTTCATTGTCACCACTGCTGGGGGCAAGGCAGTGAAAGAGAAGATCCTGTAGAATACCGACAGCAGTGATGCCACACCTGATGGCTGTGATTGCTTCACAATCACCGGCCTCATTCAAATCCCAGGTGAGCCCCCCTTCGGCTGGAGACGAAGTGCAGCACGCGTGGGCACGAATCGCTGTCTGAATGAGGAGGGGTGTCAACTGGGCCGCGTCCGTCCACATGACGGAAGCATCTGCCACCGACTGAAGCATCTCCGAAAGAAGTGTGAGGTACCGGTGCCGGAGGACGACATGCACATCTGACGAAGGCAATAATGCTGTTTGTATCTCCGCCAGTACACCTCCGGAAACCGCACTGAAAGTTGCGAGTGAAGATGACGGTGGTGAGTCAGAGGGCGCGTGGGCTGGTCCGTTGTCGCCGGGGAGCTCTTCGCTCTGCTTCTCCAGCAGGGCAATGCACTTAGCCACGACAGCGCACGTTTGATTTACCACATTCGGAGTGAGTGCGCACGGGAGAGAGAGATAGTGGCACAGAGACTGCGTCACACTGGCGCAGATCGCTGGGGGAGGTAACCGCAGCGGCAACTTTTGTTTGAGCACGGTGAGTGCAACGAGTTGGTACTTCGCTACGCTGGCGTCTTGCTGCTTCTGTGAAGGTGCCGTGCAGAAAGCACACAGGTGCTCCCAGAATGCTGGTTCGTAAGAGAGACGATCCAACTCTGCCTCTGCCGCATTGCGCGACTCATTGCTGGGTTCGAGGACTGTCGCAAGCAGGGCAGTGAGACTGCTTGGAAAGGAAGGCGACGCCATCCGACTTCACGGATGCGCGCGGGGGGATTGCTGTGCTGTTAGGGAGCAAGGAAAAAATAAAAAGAACAGCAGGAGCGTGTTGATGTCTGTCATTTGAATAGCGAAGTGAACGAAAGAACAAGACCTTCAGAGTGGAAGTGTGACCACAATGACAGTAAACACTTGACGATTCACGGCTTAACCCGCGGCGGTTTGTTTTTTTTTGTGTGTGTGTGCGGTTGGCAGTCGCGTTGTGTATGAGTGATCACACCCAGGCATGCCTTTCATCGTGCTTTCCGGGCCTTGCCATTTCCTGTGTGTGTGTGTGTGTGTGTTTGTGTGTACCGTTCTTGTTGTTGTTTTCCACACAGTGACTGGGGGAAACGCATTGGAGTAAAGCAAGGGCAACATTGTGGGACATCAGCATAGCAACGCAATGAAAAAAAGGGAACGCAGCGGGAAGTCACAGCCAAAGGTGCGCTACGACCCCTTCTGCGTCTTTGCATCTTGCTCCAACGCAAGGAGCATTTCTGCAATGGGGTACTCTGGCTTGACGGCAAGCAGATGGCTAGTGAGACTCTCCAGAAAGCTGTCGATGTTGTGTGCCTTGATGTACTCCTTGTTGAGGTGGCACTGCCACCTGTAGTTGAGAGCCCGCGCCTCTTCGCAAATCGAGTTCTTCTGCAGCAGCGCAGCCAGTTCGGCGGAGACTTGTTCGTTTGAGCCGCACCCAGGTTGGTGCTCAATTGCCGCGGTCACCCTCTTGTCAAGTGCTGAGAGATCCATGGAAGTTAAGCTTCTCTCCCGATACCGCGCCCGCAGCGCACATTGTTTTGAAAGTTCAAGGAGAGAACGGGAAAGAGAGACGGAAGTGAGTGAGTGACGGCCAGTTGCATTCTTGCTTGGAGCGAGAGTGAGTGAGCTGTAAAAGACGCGGACGCGCCTCTGTAACGGTAGGCCTGCAGATGAGCCGAGTTGCGGGCTTACCAACGAAAAAAACACGTAGGGCTCGAGTCGCTGACAAAACGTGACCGATTGTAAAAAGTGAAAGTGACAGCAACAAGGAGCAGATAGGCAACAAAAATAAAAACAAGGATGCCCACAGAGGCGACATCGAAAACTGCACGTCTTCTACTTTTAGGCACTGCCATTCTCCGGAGACTTCACAGGTGCCTCTCCACTATCGTGGGTGCTCCTTGCCAGCGATAAGACGTTGTACAGGAAACTACGTGTGCAATCCATGACAAACGGAAGGGACCATGTGATGCCGTTGAGGTTGTGCATAACAAGCGGGTGGGGCGAAGCGAACAACTGCTGTACCGTCAGATTGCCGTCCGCGATGCGCAGGACGGCTCCTTTGTTTCCAAATGTGTCGCAGTAGTTAGGTGCGGAGAAAACGGAGATCATCGCTGGGAAGTTGTTGTTGGGGTTTGCTCGATATAACTTGAACCCCTCGTCCTGTGGTTCATGACTGCGAATGACGCACAACAGTTTGTTCACCGAGCAAAAGTGCCGCACGCAGGCGAAATTGAAAAGGTAGCTGCAGCCCCGTCCTTCGTTATTCTGGAAAGTGGGCCTCGTATCAAACGGCGCGGCACTTGGAAGATAGTAGTCGGGGCGAGCCCCGGACGATTGAAGAACAGACACGGCAGGGTTCTCGACGTCCCAGTACGGGTCAGCCCACAAGAGATCGCACATGGCGCCTTGGGTCGGCACGTCGCGGAATCGGTGGATGTCGCTGATATCGTCGATTCGTGAAATGTCCGGTGACAGTCCACCGTGTACGCACATGTACTTTTCGTCGACGGTGGCGGCAAGGGGTAAGCTGTTGAATGCGATGTACAGTTTCTGCTGGAGTGTTTGCGAGTAGGCGTGTCCACAGTGCTCGTCCAACGCGTACAGCTCGAACATGAACCGTGACTCATGTGAGCCTCGCAGCAAGTGCACCTGTCCGGGAAACGTCACCTTGGCGGCGAGAAGAAACAGAAAACTCTCGAGACTGAAGCCACCTCCACCAATGTAATCGCCAAGGAACACGTACTTCTCTTGTTCGAAGCTGCCCGCCATTTTGATGATTTTCATAAGGTCATAAAGCTGCCCGTTCAACGACCCCACGACGGTAAGCGGTGAGGTGAGATTCAGGACATTCGGCTCGTCTGCGAGAATTCCTGTTGCTTGATCGCAAATTGCTTCCGCGTCCTGCACCTCTAAACGACCCTCGTTCATGAAGTGCAGGGCGAGCACCCCCAGTTTGTAGCCGCCGTCTGCACTCCGGTATTGTTCGCGAGGAAGACGTGACCACAAAGGCGGCCGGTCGCCGTCCACCGCCTTGGCGTTTGAAGACTTCGTTGTGGCAGCTCGCTTAGTCATTCTTCATGATACTGGCTGGACTGATGCTGGAAAAAAGATGTCCGAACACAAAAAGAACTATTGCAAGGCAAGAAAAGAAAAACTGACAGGAATACAGAAAAGGTCGCATACCAGCAAGCAGGTGGAAAAGGCCATTAGATAGTGAGCAGGGAGAGGGTGGTGAACATGAGTCACAGACTACCGTTCTCACACGGTTTATTCGTCTCATCAGGGCGTTTGAAAAAGCCAAGTGCGATTTGGTCGCCGGTACTACGGTTTCCTCTGCCGTTCTGTTTTGGGGAAGAGAGAAGCGGGGGCCAGAAAAAAAAAAGAGAAAGCGGCGCGATCGAGTTGTCTGCTTGCCTTCCAGTTAGATATGCCGGCTGTGATCACCAGTAAGTTAGAGAGTCAAGCGTAAGCACATTCAGAAAACAGAGATCGGACGGGTGTTGCACGGATACGTTGGAAACCTGTGAGAGCACGTCATGAAGCCACTATAGATAAGTTCGTGCAGCTGTGAGCAGCATTTCTGTGGTGCAGTCATCCTCAAGAATGGTTGGCGAAAGCTCGCGAAACGTGACCGAAATGCGGCGCTCTTTAATGTTTTCTGGTCGGATTCCATGCATCCACTGATGCCTGCACGCACCGCTCATCATAAAGTAGCCGCGGTGAGGAAGAAACACGTCGATACAGTCGCCGCTGCTGCTCACGAATGTAATGGCAGAGTCTTCCAAGAGGTTCAGGCCAACGATGCGGTCACCCCACAACCACGTGTCGTCAACGTGTGGGTCAAAGTTGCTCAGGTTCTTTTTGGTGTACTCCAGCACAGAGGCCTCGGCGACAACGTACGGCACGCCCGTCATAGCCTCAGTCCGCGCGGAGATGAGATCGACCACAGGCTTGAACGCTGCCGGCATGCCCACTACCTCAGGCAGTTTGGCTTTCTTTTTCTTGAAGTTCTTCTTGGGACCATACTCCTGAAGCCGGCGACCGCTCTGTGAGACAGTCCAGGCAGGGAAGGGTGCTGGATTGTCGAGTGCTTTCACAATGGCAGCTTCCTCCTCAGCACTGATACCGTCCGAGAACACTTTCAGTCCAGGCAGAACAACGGGTGACACTGTGAATCCGGCGTGATCCTCGCACCGCCTGAGAAGCTGGCGGCACTCAAATACGCGTTCGCACTTGGCGCAATATGCGAGCTGGCTCTCCTCAATCATGGCAAAAGAGCATGACGACGTTCTCTCTTTCTCACTCTGATTGGCAATGACTTCTTCGGCTCGTTTCAGGGGGACCTTGTTGTTGAAAAGTGACTGCACTCGCTCACTGTCGATACAGTGCGCACAAAAGCGGATGCCGGTGCATGGGCACGCAGCGGGTGAACCCTCCGACATGAGCTGACAGCCAGCGGCTGAGGCGAGGTGACGACAAAAAAAAAGCAGAACGAGGGTATGAGCGTCTGTACCTACAGTAGTTTCAAAGACGAGCCACCGACGAAGTGAGTGAGAGCGAGAGAGAGAAGAGGAAAACAGAAAACGGCATGAGGACGAGTTATTGAACGGCAAAGTGTCGTGGGGTCAACCCGACACGGGACGGTTTAAAATGCCAAAAAAGAAAATGTGCACACCAAGCCGAAACTGGTCTGAGCGCATGAGGTATACAAAGCGTCGTGCCAAAAGGTGGCACTCGAGGCGGCTGTGATCCCGACAATACTATACTCAGTACTGTAATCTCGCGGGCAGTGCCCACACTTTGCTATTTTGGTTCAGGCAGTTGGTGGCACCCCACACGGCAGTGTGTCGTCAAAAAAGAAGAAGAAAAAGCTGAAGTGATCAGCGTTGCACTTTTTGTTTGAGTAAGAAACGAAAAAAAAAGAAGTCAAGAAGGACAGCCGAACAGACTGTAGTGAACGGAGAGGAAAAAAGAAGACGAAAACCACCGAGAACCATCCATGCGGTTGACGCGCCGCCGTGCTGAACGGCACTCGTGAATGAGTGTCTTCATGCGTCAGTGCTTTTTTCTTGTTTGCGTGTGTGTATATGGGTTGTTGTCGAGGGGGTGAATTTATTCCGATAGTTTTTGAAAGCCATGTGCTTGAAGAGGTGATAAAGACGATGTCAGTAACCTTCACACTTTTGAAAGAGTTCTTGCTCCCACACTATTTAGCCTCCTCTTCTCGCTGCGGCTACGACGCAGCGCCAAGTAACTGCCGCTTTTGTTGCGGTGAGAGGAACGCCCTGTGGGTTCAGCGGTGCAGTCTTCTGCCATGGTCAAAAATGAGACCCACGAGAGCGACGGGCAACGCACCGCACGTCGACCTAGTGGGACTCGGCGAGTAGCTTTTCCAGCTCGGCAATGGTGTCGTGGTAGGTCTTGACAGAATGACCGATTGTACGCGGGTCAGTAAAGATCTCGTAGTCGTTGCCGCCTTCGGAAGTCTTGTCGCCGAAGAAGTGGATGACTTCGAAATCCTTCTCGACGAACTGCAGACAGTACGTCTTGTCCCAACCATGGGGAAACACATCAAAGCTGATCTGGCCGCCGATTGAGTACTTGAAGGGGTAGTCAGGGAAGGCCGTCTGGAGGTCCTTGATGAGGTTGGCGCGCACGTGGTGCTGGTGATCGTACTTTTCGAACTCATCGCGTTCCTCCTGTGAGCAATTGCGTCCAATGGGGGAAATGTTAATCATGCCGTTGCGGAACTCCACAAACGTGCCACGCTGAACGGGAATGTCAAGGTCGGCAACGAGGTGGAGTGCTTTCTTGATGAACTTCATAAGCTTCTCGTTGCCCAAGAATTTGAGGATGCTCATGCGGTGGAACTCCTTGCCATTGTGGAACGAGAGCAGGCCGTTCTCTGTGAACACGTAGTCAAAGTCCTGAAGAATGGTGTCACCGAGCTGCTCCTGTTGCTTCACGAAGTCAGATCCACCGACCATACCGAGTGTGTAGCCAGCGGCACGGACCTTCTGGAGGATATCCTTCATATCCTGCGTCTCCACCTTCCGCGGCGGGGTCAGTGTGCCGTCGACGTCGAACAGCAGAATGGTTTTCTTGGCGGGCATTGCGTGATGTTGTTGTTGTTTTGGGTGTTGTCGTGAGTGAGTGGTTAACCTGTTTTTTGTTGTGTTGTTTGCTGAAATGCGGTTGGGGGGCGGGCGTGCGGGTAATGGTGGATTGGTGGGGCGTCTGGCGGCTGGTGGGTGTTCGCCCGCCCGGGTAGCGCGGAGGTGCGGCACGGCCGTTGCGCGCCGGGCGCCGGCCCTCCCCCCGCCGCCTGCCCAACCCCCAGCCACCCCCCACCCCCAACACCGCCCCGCAACGCGAACCCCAACAGAACACACACAGATAAGGCCCACCCTCCTCACGTCGAACCCAAGACACACACACACACACACACACGGGCGAACACGTGAACAATACGAAATGGGACAGGATAGTTCGACACCCAATAAACCGAAGCAGGCGGCCCCAGCGCAGCGAACCACGCATGCCGCGGCCCCGGTAGATTTGCAGCCACTGCGAATTGAGAAGCCAACTATCTACAACACTTCCGGCGAAGAAACGCAACCATTACTACTGACGAAACAGCTCTCTTGTGCGCTGATCGATGCACTTCCGGTCAGTTGCCTCTCGGGTGGTGCTTACACCAAACAGAAGTGGGTACTTTTGTACAATAGCGCCACCAGAGGCAAGTCCTTTCAGACTCTCGTTCAGTCGATCACAAAAAAGGGGCCTGTTATCATCGTTGTCAAGGTGGCTAATAGTGACTGCATTATCGGTGGATTTTGCGGGAGCGACTGGCTGACAGTATCTGAGCGTGAAAAGGAAGCTGTCAGTCGCTCCGCCGCCGCCCAGCGCGCTGCGAGAACAGGGTATGGATCTGCCGCTCCGTCGGCACCTGCCGGCCAGCATAATGTATTCTTCGGGTCGGATGAGTGCTTCGTGTTTCGTTGCAACGCAGCGGATGGCCCCACCATTTATAAGAGTCGGCCGTCTATGAACACCAATTTTATGTACCTCTTCGATACCCACCCACTGGAAGACAAAATAGGCATTGGCATGGGCGGACAACCGGGTTATTTTGGATGGTTCCTGGATAGATGGCTGGAAACAGGCACTTGCTTTGGCGCGCAGTGTACGACATTCGGAAATCCGCGTCTTTCTCCGACAGAATCGTGGACCGTGGAAGGCGTGGAAGCGTATGCTGTCTCGCGAGACGCTGTTGCGAATTTGACCAGTGGCAGTGCGGCTCACAATACCAAAGCATCGGTCTTGGATAAGAATAACACAGAAACAACGACGAACAAGTTCATGCTGGAGACGTACGGAATACATAAATTTGACCAGAACGAGCGACCCAACGTTTGATGAAGTCCTTCCAAATAAGCTGCGTATTGCGGCCAATCGTGGCATTCCTATTATCGTCTTTTTTTTTTGTTCTCTCTTTTTGCTTTTTCTCCGCTGATGAATTTATATACGACTGCAGAGCACTGACGGGCTGCCGTTAACTGGGTGGCACGCTCGCTACTAGACCGTGCACCTATTCTTATCTGAATGTGAGTAGCTTTTTCTTGCGACACTGCGAACAGTGTCATCGTCAGGCTATTTTCGTAGATACCACCGTTCATCCTCTGCTTTTTTTTTCTGTGTGTAGGTGATTGTTGGTGCCGTAGCCGTGTGAATGACAATCCAGGACACGATCTATTACTACTTCACTTGCGCTGTTGAATGGCTGACTTGCTGAATAATCACTGTATATTTACGTTCACATATCTACAAACAACACAACTGCATTTAGCGTGAGAAAAGACCGGCCGTTATCGGGACGCACGAACGAAAATGCAATCTTACCCGTACATGATGGAGCCGCCGCGTGTCGAATACGGCAGACTTACACACATTCTCCTCCGTTTCACTATTCCTCTTCTCCCACCAATAATCTGTTGTGCTACTTTCATTTATGTACTTCCTTCGTTTGTTTTGCCACTGCTTTTACTTCTTGTAATTTTTTTGCTAATGTTTCTCTTCGAAATTATCGTGATGGCCGAATAACAGACAGGGTAATAAACGAAGACGGCACGCGAAAGCATCGCGTGTACAACAGTTGACTAAAACAAACAAAAAAAACATAGACTCACGTCAAGCTCATCCCTTTTCCTTTTCCCCTTGCGTACAGGATGGCTGATAACGATAGTGCGATTGTCGAAAACCAAGATGTCTATGCGTTGGATTTCTCGTACCCTTTCCTTAAAAACATAGATCCACATCATCTTCCGCGAACGATCACGATTCCACAAAAGTACCTGGATGCCATGGCGAACATGGAGCGACAGTACTGGGAAATCAAGGCACAGCGGTACAACGTGATGATTTTTTTCAAGAAGGGTGCCTTCTACGAATTTTACGATTCGGATGCGGTGGTCGCTGCGCGAGAGTTTGGCCTCAAAATGGTGTTTGATACGACGAACCGTGGCAAAATGAGGCTTGCTGGTGTACCTGAGCACAGTTACAATGAGTGGGCCCGACTCTTTGTATTTCGTGGATATAAAGTTGGGCGTGTTGAGCAGATGAAAGTGGCGCCCGACACAAAAGCAAAAGTCATGCCGCGCGAGCTGGTGGAGGTCCTGACACCTGGCACCATCACTGACGCTTCTATGCTTTCTGACCACCGCGAAATATTCGTCCTATCGCTTGTGCCTTGTTTTGATGCCAAACAAATGTGTGTTGGCGTCGATGCGTTTGCAGTGGATTTGTCCAGACGTGTTGTGCTGTGGTGCCCTTGCCTGGCAGATGTGAACGAATTAGACGAGCCAGCAGCTACGTCTTTTTCAGCCGCCCAAATTCCCGATGGGGCATTGCGCACACTGACTTCGCTTCTTCATCATTTGCAACCACGTGAAATTATTCTTCCCGAGGTCGGCGAGCCAAAGGAATTTGTCAAGTGCGTCGATAGCCTGGCAAAATGGGTGGAAGCTGAAACGTATAGCGTTGACTACTTTCCACCGGTGCCCTGTGCATCAACACAGCTAGCGCATTCACCCAAATCTTCTTCTGCCCGCGGGCTCATGGAGAATTATTTTCGCAGCCTGAGCCTCGAAAAACATTTACCGTTATTTGCGGAAGCTGTGGCATACACCGCACACACGGCTGCCGCTGCGGCAAAATCCGGAACTGTGTCCAGTGAGGAGTCAAAAGCGGCCTTACCTATTCTGACACTTGAACGGAAGTTTGACACCGGGCTTATCCTGGATGCCAGCACGATTGGCAATCTTGAAATCGTGGCCAATCTGCAAGATGGGACGGAAAAACACTCGCTCCACGCCTTTTTGCACTGCTGCGAAACAAACGGCGGGAAGCGGCTTTTTCGCAACTGGCTGCTGCGCCCCTCTGCGTCCGCGTGTGTGATTCAACATCGGCAACATGCTGTGCGCTTTATTGTGGAGCAACACCTGTTGGAGGAATGGAACCCGCGGAAAAGCGCAACACTGACGCAGTCGTCCGATATCTCGTCGCGCAAGCGGTCGCGTGACAGTGATGATGTTGGGAGCAACGTGACACGTTTTTCAACTGTCGATTTTGAGCGAATCCTCTCGCGTCTCGCTGATTTGAAAGATGAGGCAACCAACGTCTCATATGTTGACCCACTGGTGCAGTACAAGCGCAATTTGGACACAATTCTCAAGACCGTAAAGGCGTTCTCTGACATGGTTCAGTGGGCAGAACAATTTGAGCAAAAATGCCGTCATTGTGTCCAAGAGAGCGGCACGACACTGCCACCTCTTTTGTGTGAACTCTTAGCAGAGATTCGAGCCGCAACGAAAAGCGTCAGCGTTGTTAAACAACTGTTCGATGCGGACGCCGCCGAAGCTAATGGGGTTCTCATTCCGTCACCTGGCACTTCTCCGCACTACGACGAATCGGCGGCAACTGTTGCGGCACTCGAAAAGAAACTTCACGCAGAGAGGTTGCGTCTCAGCTCCGCTGTTTTTTCTGGCGCAGAGTTGCGGTTCACTGAAATTGGCCACGACATTTTCCTTCTCGAAGTCGAACTCCAGGATGCCCCCAAAATGACGCCTCACGGCCTTGTCGAACGGAATCGAACGTCAAAAGTTGTCCGATACATGGCGGCGTCAACGGAAAAAATGATCGAAAATTACAAAAAAGCCGCAGCAGAAAAATCAGCTGCCCTGCTTTCAGTTCTGCGCAACGTGGCTGCACGCATGTGCCAGGAGGCAGTTCCGCTTTTCAACGCATCCCAGGCGCTCGCCTACATTGATTGTCTGATGGGGCTTGCGGATGTTTTTCAACGGCATCCAAACGTGTGCTTTCCCAACGTGGTGGAGTGCGAAGCTGGATCATTTGGCGAATCCATCTCTTTTTTGGACTGCCAAGACCTGGTACACCCGTTGCTGTTGGCTGGCAACCCAGTTCCGAATAGCGTACGGCTGGACAACACTGCAGGTCGTCTGCTCGTTTTGACTGGACCGAATATGGCTGGAAAAAGCACGATCATGCGAACGACGGCGATTAACATCATTCTGGCGCAAATGGGTGGGCCGGTTTTTGGTCGATCGATGACACTTGCCCCAGTTGATCGCGTGTTTACTCGTATTGGTGCGCGCGACGCGTCTCACAAGGGTCAGAGTACTTTGTACGTTGAGCTGAGCGAAACGGCGGACATTCTGCGTTACGCCACTTCACGGAGTCTCTGTCTCATCGACGAGCTTGGTCGGGGCACGTCTACGCACGATGGTATGGCTATTGCTCACGCGACTTTGGAGGCCATGAAGCAAATAGTACCTCTACCGCCTCTCACACTATTTTCGACTCACTACCATGCACTTGCCATGGAGCAGGCACGACAATGCTCACATGAAGAGTTGGCGCGTGGAACGACAAATGTGCAGCTGGGTTACATGGATTTTTCGCTCACGAAGCAGGAGGATACGGGGCTGCCCACTGTGACATTTTTGTACCGTCTGGTCCGTGGCATCTGCGATCGCAGTTATGGTGTCGAGGTTGCTCTCATGGCAGGCATTCCTCCAAGCTTGGTGTGCCTGGCCAAAGAGAAGTCCGACGAGTTGCTGCGAAGGACCGCCCAACAAGAGGATATCCAAGTACTGCAAAAACTGATGAGCGCTTAGGATAGACCTTGTTTGTTAGTCACGATAAGCCTCTTGCGGTGGATGACCCCCAACGGTCAATCTTTCCTCACGCAAGAACTGAAAAAAAAAACACAATAGAATACACCAACGCATAGAGCAACACCAACTGTTGGAAGGCAACGCTTGCTTCGTTCATGGTTATTCATTTTTCACAGGGTGGGGAACATATATATACAGCCGTTGCCAAATAGTGAGAGATTCTGATGATGTCTCGTGACAATAAACATCGAAACTCAGTCACTTTTTCCCTTTTTTTGTTCCCTTTTGTTGACATTCATAGATGCTCCGCCAACGCCTGTTTTCCCGTGGCTCAATTCCCCGAGTCTCCGTTACATTCCACTGTCCGGGAGGCAATGCCACACCTCTTCTAGAGAGAATGTGTGCTCTTACCTGGGCAATCACGCTGCAGGCGTGCAACTTGCCCTTCCGGTCCAGCACCGTGCGTCACCTTGCCTTGACCACTGGCGTCGCCACAGCTGTGACTGACAGCCTTTCTCCTTTCTACCAGCACAACCAGACATTAGCCCCTGATCTTCTTTTGCTTCCTGTCCCTTTCGCGACGGCACACAGGGTTGTCATCTTAACAGTAATTTGCACCTACGCACACGAATTGACAAGTAAGGAAAACAAAGAAACACACACATACACACGCTAACCATACAGTCGAGTCACCGTCAGCAACAACACTTGCAAAAATGGTCTTTCTCGGATTCCACAGCTTCGCCGAGTTCAACACGTACCTCACATTCGTGTGCCTCGGCATGTCGATCATGATGGTCATCTCTGCGATCACCTCGGCACCTGCCTTCGTCACTGAGTACTACAAATACGCCACGGGGGAGCCAGATGCTGAGCCTGAGGCACCCATCTTCTGGAACAACGCCAACACCTTCTTCAACGCTGGCACCTACGCAATGCAAGTGCTAACGGAAGTCATGTCGCTGACACCGTGCGTCCGTGCGATCCCGCTGCGAGCACGCATGCTGCTTGGCCTCTTGATTCCTTTTGTGGAGATGCTCATCATCATCATCATCCCTGCCGCGAAGATCCCCACGCAGAACGGCGCGATCGCCGTGCTCATGGTGGTCTCGGTTGTTGGCGGGTTCTCGAAGGCACTGTGCGACACCGCCACAAACGCGCTCGTCGGCCCCTTTCCCACCAAGTTCATGAACGGCGCACAATGGGGTCTGACGGTTTCCGCACTGTTCATGTCCATCATCCAGGTCATTCTCAAGGCTTCCATGGGCACGTCCTACCAGGATGTGCTCACACAGTCGCGCATCTACTTTGGCATCGGCATGTTCATTCAGGTAGTCACCGTGATTGAGTTCTGCCTGCTCCCGTACAACCGCTTTGCGCACAAGTACGTGGCCGAGTTCCGCGTGGCCGCTTCTGGAGGTGCTCTCAGCGACCAAGTCGGTCGCGACTCGGCCCCCATGGAGCCGAACGCCGAGGGGGTGGAGGAGGAAGTCGTTGCTGGCGAGATTCAGATGGACACCAGTCGTCGCGTGTCTACTGCCGACAAGGAAAAGGCGCTTCAGGACGACGGCGAGGACGGCGATCAGGTGCGTGCGGTGGACGTCAAAGGCACGGTTTTGCAGGCCTCTGGCGACGCCGATAACATGCACGACTTGGATCAGACCGACAACATCACCTCGACGCAGCAGATGCTCAACGTGCGCATCTTCCCGGTGTTTCGCAAGGTGTGGCCCATGCTCGTTTGCTGCTTCACGGTCTTCTTCACGTCTCTGCTGATCTTCCCCGGTGTCTTCTTCCACGTGGACATGAGCGACGGGTGGTACCTTACCATCATCGCTACGCTGTTCAACGTCGGCGACTTCACTGCGCGTATTGTGTTGATGGTGCGCGTGCTTCGCCCTAGCCCCAAGGTGGTGCTTGCTGGTACGTTCGGTCGTCTCATCATCATTCCCTTCCTGGTGCTGTGCGTTCGCGGCATCATCAAGGGCCACGCACTGCCTTACGTGCTCATTGTTCTGCTTGGTCTCACAAACGGTTACTTCGGCACCATGTCCGCCATTCACTGCCCACGCACACCGACGCTGCGCCTGGCCGGTGAGCGTTCCATCGCCGGTGTCCTCTGCGGCATCTTCATGATGGGCGGCCTCTGTGTCGGCTCCAACCTTGCCTTAGCCATTAACTTGACGTTGTAATGTGGTCTTTGCTGCGTGCACCACCTAGCAACCACACGCACTCGCTGTTGCATTGCACTGTGTGCCTCTTTGCGATTCCATTTTTTTTTTTCGTTCTCTTCTACCCTTTTCTGTCCCTCCAAATGCGCTCGGACCACGCACGTGTGCGCCTTTGTCGTGGTACCGTCGACATCTCTCACCTCACCCTCTCATTGCAAGTTGATTTACGCACAGAGGCGGCGTCTGATGCCGAAGGCGGGACGGGTAGATGAAAGGCACACACACACACACACACATAACGTTGATCATTTCGCTTAATTGAAAACATACCCCTCTCTGTTGGTGGAAACCGTGACTTGGCTCCACCCTGGGTGTGCTTTTCGCGCCGTTTGTTTGTTTCCTTCGTACGTTCTTCCCCCCTTCTCCCCCTCATTGACACAGGCGGTACTTTTTTTTCATTCTTTCTTGTTCTAATGAACCAATTTGAGGCGCGACAATGTCAGCGGTAAAACACAAACAAAAAAAGCAGGTAAGACTGCGAACCCACCGTTTGTGGCGACATGGCGGTAAGCAACACGTGTCGGCCCACGCAACGCGAACGGCGAATGCGACGTGGCATCCTCGTGCGTAATACGGAAAAACAACAGCAGACACTTTTTCCGCATGCGAGACTGCCACGACAACGCATCTTTTTTCTTTCTTTTCTTTTTTACCTCACTTCTGTTCACCGTCAGACGCCATGACCCCTCCCTGTGGTGCGTTTCTGTGCGTCGTCCTCCTGACTGTGCCCTCTTGACTGGTCCCTTTCTTCTTTTTTTTTCTCTGCCTGCATACCCAGCTTGCTTGGGCTGCTTTGGCGTCTGCTGCGGGTCTTCTTCCCCCCTTCAGCTGAGATCAGTGAGAGGGGCCGTGATGAGCGCAGTCACCACTGGCTCGCGTGTTGCTACGGTCAACACAAGCACCCTTTTATCTTCTTCTTTCGTTTCTTCTCGCACACGTGACTTGGCGATCCACTCACCCATCCCGTTTTCTGTTTTTTTCTTTCTTTTTGCACCTGCTCTCTCTCAATAATGCGAGCGTTTGTGTTTTTTTTCCTGCTCCTTTCGAGCTCTTCATTCATCTTGTTTCGCCGATCCCTCGTTGCCAATGATGATTGTTGAACATCCCCCACAGTGCGTAGCGAAATGGCGGTCACCGCACGCTCGTCGAACGGGCCTCGTTTTGCCGTTAACTGTCGCTTACTGCACGTGGAAAGGAAAAGGAAGAAAAAATAAACTAAGAAAAAGAGTGGCGATGTTCGCTGCCGGTTCCGTTCTCTCACGGGTGAAACCAGCCTCTTTCCTTCCTTTACCAGTGCCTGTTGAACAATAAAAGCTCACAACACAGCAGTGACACTTCACCCACGCACAAAAGACTCCCCCCGTGCACACACTATCATGTCATGGTTTCCTCGCAACAGCAGCATGTTGATTCGCACACCCCTTCGCTGCGGGTGCTAACACCCTTCTGTTTCTCTGCTTCTCCCTCCACCCGCTGAATTACCACAGTCCCGTGCCATTGGTGGGTTCATCGTGCTCTTCATTTTCTCCTCTCCACTTACCTCTCTATTTGCCTTTTCGTCGGACCAGTTTTACACGTCATATATATATCACACATCTACATAGAACAGAAAAACGTCGCGGACATCTGCCGTTGTCCCGCTTCTTCTCCTTCCGCTGACGCACACTGCAAGTAACAATGACATGTCTAGGGTTTCACAGCTTCGCCGAGTTCAACACGTACCTCACGTTCGTGCTTCTCGGCATGTCGATCATGATGGTGGTGTCCGCCATCACATCTGCCCCGGATTTCATTATCAACTACTACAAGTACGCCACAGGAGATCCAGACGCGGTCGCCGAGACCCCACTATTCTGGGACAACGCCAACACCTTTTACAACGTTGGCACGTACGTCATGCAGCTGATCTGTGAGCCGATGGCACTCACGAGTTTCGTCCGCCGCATTCCGCTGCGGGCACGGTTGACAGTGGCTTTGCTTGTCCCCTTCGCCGAGATGCTCGTGATGATCATCGTGCCTGCCGCGACGATCCCCACGCAGAATGGCGCGATCGCCGTGCTCATGGTGGTCTCGGTGATGGGAGGATTCTCGAAAGCACTGTGCGACTCCACCATGAACGCGCTCGTCGGCCCCTTTCCCACCAAGTTCATGAACGGCGCACAATGGGGTCTGACGGTTTCCGCACTGTTCATGTCCATCATCCAGGTCATTCTCAAAGCTGCCATGGGCACGTCTTTCCAGGAGGTTCAGACGCAGTCGCGCATCTACTTTGGCATCGGCATGTTCATTCAGGTGGCTTCCTTTGTGGAGTTCCAAATCATGCCGTTCAACCCGTTTGCGCGCGAGTACGTGGCCGAGTTTCGTGTCAAGGCGAAGAAGGGCCAACAGTACGTGGATGCTGATGCCTCAGCACACGAAGAGACAGCCGCCCCTTCGCGGCTCTCCCTCGGACTGCACGGGTCATCGGATACGGTTGACGAAACAGCGGCGACCGTGGCGCCTCATCCAGAAGGCAAGACGGCGTCTTCCAGCTGCCCAAAACGCGGCTCCACCGAGGCCGCCACGGGTGAGGTGCAGATGGACGAGCGGGAGGAGGACGGAGGTGCCGCCACGAAAAGGGACCCACTGGAGGCGGCAGGGAGCGCCGAGGAAGAGGACAACGGTGAACCGCGGGCTGTTGGCACCGTGATGTTAGCGTCTGGTGACGCTGACAAGATGGTGGACCTTGACCAAGGTGGCAACTTGACGTCCACTGACCAAATGCTCAAGACGAGCGCAAAGCAGGTCATTCGCAAAGTGTGGCCAATGCTGCTCTGCGCCTTCCTCGTCTTCTTCACCTCAATGCTGCTGTGGCCTGGCTTGTTCTTCAAGGTCCCAGAGGCGGACGGGTGGTACATCACTATCGTCGTCCTGTTATTCAACGCTGGTGACTTCTGCTCTCGCATTGTTCTCATGGTTCGTCGTCTTCGCCCCAGTCCCAAGGTTGTTCTCATCGGCACCCTGTGTCGCCTGATCATCATTCCATTCCTAGTGCTGTGCGTGCGCGGCATCATTCGCGGTGTGCCGTTGCCCTACGTCTTAGTAACGCTCTTGGGCATGAGCAACGGCTACTTTGGCACGATGGCGATGATTCACTGTCCACGCACACCGACGTTGCACACAGCAGGCGAGCGATCCATCGCGGCCATCTGGTCAGGCATCTTCCTGATGTTTGGCCTCTGCTTTGGCTCCAACCTCGCGCTGGCCATCAACTTGACCATTTGAAGCAGACGGTCGACGCTCACGTGACCCCTTCCCCCTCCCACACACACACAGCTGTGGTCTCATCTACCCAACGTCGCACACGGGCATATTCAACGGAAGGGGCTTGTCAGCCGCTATCACCACAAAACGCACCTCACACGCCTTCGTCACAGCGCGTCGTGTGAAGGAATGAAGCCACCCGAAAAGAGAAGGCTAGGCACGTGTGCACCAGCTGTCAGCCACCGTTCATAAATAACATTAACTACAGTCACCACGGTAGTGCCTAAGCCCCCACCCACTGGAGGAAGAGGGCCAACGAAGGTGACTTTACAGGCGCTTAAACGTTCTTCTTTTCTGTTCACACTCACTGTAGTTGTCATTGGGTACCCACATTTGACTCCAGGGTAGTTGTTTTGCCGTTTCTTTTTCATCTCACGATTTTTTCTGGATTTTGCTTCTTCGTGCTCCCTCCTTGTCATCGGACTCCAGAGCGACTGAGAAACTGTGACCAAGGCATTCTCGCCGTCCTCCTCCTTCATCTTTGACAGATCACCACACCGACACTGCCACGCGTCTCACCGCATCATGTTGTGCTGATGTATGTGTGTGTCTGTGCGTGGGCATTGATACTGGGGCGTAATCATCTTGTTTTTTTTTGTGTAAGCAGTCTCCCAGAATTCTCGTGTGAGCTTACCGGCTCACAGTGGTTGCTGAAAGCCTTCACGACTTCACCGCTCGCTCTTTCACTTTCTTCCACGCAAGAGGGTCGTCCGTTTTTGTTCATCACTGCGTTCTTCTTTTTTTTTTTCGTTCTCGTTTGTTCTCCTCCTAGGAAAGGGGAAATACTCAAGTCACCACAGTTCTTGGTTGCAGACCGTGCCTCTATCGGCTGGCCTTGACAGAATCAACCACAACTGCGAAGACGGAATGCTAAGAGAGTAACGTGCTGATGCTTTCGTTGGCGTGACTTTGGGGGCTTGGCACCCCGCGTGTGCTAAGGGACTGCCTCAGAAACGTGCGTGTGCGTGTGCGCCTGCAGCGGAGCGACGACAGCGTGCCTCCTTCTGCACCCAACTCTCACTCGCAAATACAGCCCGAAAACGCCGCAGAGGCGGGCTGTCCCAACTCCAAGATCAACAAGAAACAAACAAAAATCATCATCAACAACAACAACAACAACAGTATCCCCCAATATAGGCGCGACAGTTGCGTAGTCATCGTTTTCAGTGTGTCTGCACAGGATCCACGAAACTGTGGAGGATGCCAACGAGCATCGTGGGACGGTGGCGGACAGCACGGCGTGGATTACTCCCACACCGCGGGTCTGCTCGTCTGATTTACCTTGTGCTCTTAGTCGACATCGGCCTAATCGGTGTAACTGACCGCTTTCATCTCTCTTTTGCTCCACCTTTTCCTTTTTTTTTCGCTGACGTATTTTCGACTCAACACAACGGGAACCACGCGACTAAGAGGGAAAAAGAGTGTAAACACATAATCGGCGACTCTCGAGTGGCGTGGAGGCAGCTGCCGCAGTTTTTCTCTTTTTTTTTTTTTTGTGGTGCGCCAACACCTGCAGCCTTGCTGCCGTGCCATATTTTCTTCCCCCTACCGCGCGCCCACCTCTCGGTCTTCCTTTCCACATTTGCTGCCTGAAACATGAATTTGGCTCTGTGTAACGCCATCCCTCGTGATGGCTTTGTGCTGCTGGCCTTGTTGCTGATCCTCGCGGCTGTCGTAGTCGAAGCCGTTGCCATTGGCCACATCAAGTCCAACACCGCCGCGGGGGAGTTCCGAGACGATGGACAGTCGTCACGCGTCCTCGGCTATCTGGCCGCACATCCTACGATTTACGCCCTCGATGAGGTGACGGCGCTGTGTCATTCGCGCAGCGACACCCTCACATTTCACTGTGCACGCTTCGCCGAGGCGTACCATGTGACGAACGGCCTCATCCTTGCGAGCTTCATCTCTGCCGTGGTGGCGTGGGTGCTGTGTTTCTGTGTTATCGGGCGGTACGCACCAAGTACGCTGACACTGTTGAGCACTGTCTTTGTGGCAGTGTCGCTGCCGACTGCGCTGCAGTGTGCAGTTGTGGGTATTTTCTTTGTGCGCGTCGTGGGCAACGGTCGCCGTGATCTTGAGCGGCTTTTCGCGCTCACCAAGGTGACCTTTCACCGCCACTTCGCGGCCAACCTGATGGTGGCGGCGACGGCGCTGATGGGCGCCGCACTGGTGCTTGTGTGCTTGCGCTACGTGATCACGTTTTGCGCGACGCGGCGATTACGCCACAACAAACATCCCTCGAAGCGCGAAGTGGAGGCGATGATGAAGCTGCATCTTGTGAATGACGATTGGATGCGACAAAAGCAAGTTCTGCGCTCACATGCGAAGAGTGTTCAGGTAGAGATGCAGATCCGCAAGGATGATGAGACGTTCCTCGAGCCTGGCGCACACCAACACCACCACAACCCCGACCCTACCATCCGCTTTGTTCGCCGCTCCAGCGGCAACTCTTTTGCTGGGCAGTCTGCCATGGCAGACTTTTCGCCTGCCACAGAGGTGCCGATGAGTGAGATCGACGTCGCTGAGCCGCACAACCGGCGTGCACGTGTCGCGCCGAACACCCAAGAACGTAGCACCTTTGAGCCGATGGAGGAGTCCGATGCGGAGCTGTGAGTTGCTTCACCCATTGATGGCAACGGCGCTTCGTCACCCACACGCCGAGCCACGTTTTCCGTTTCCTTTTTTTTTTGTTGTGTGTGCGCATGTGCGCGCATTCTCTCGCCACCTCACTGACGCTCTTTGTTTTTGTCTTGCTGCAAGCGTCGCCAGAAACCCAAAGAACCGAAAGCAGCAGTTCGTAGTCGCTGACCAACAATAACTGTCTCATAAACTCACTGATGCGGTGGCCACTATCGCCCCCTTTTCGCGTCGTCTCCTTGGTACCTCGCGGTGCCGATGTGATTCGGCGAGTCGCGCCAACTGCACGAACGATGCGACTCATGGCTTCTGTGCCCACGGGGCAGATCACGTGTCTTTGCCTTGTGGCGCGGCCCGCTCACGTGCAACGCATGTGTGTGCTCTCTTGCACTTCTTCTCTTCCTTCCTTTTTTTGTTTCCGTTTCTTGTCCTCCTTTTTTCTTCGTATCGGCACAACACACACACACACACACACACACAAGCACGTGCCACACACCTCACGAATCTCAAAATCCTCTCGTCTCGCACTCGGCGACCTGCTTCACACTTCAACCGTTCTAGTCTTGTTGCAAAAGAAGTCACCTTCTTCTCTTCTCTTCCTTCATTTTTTTCTTCTTGGTGCTGCTGACACAGAACAGTAAATCTTGTTTTGTGCCGTCTGAATCGTAGAAAAAGAAGTAAGGCAAGTCCCACCCTCGCTCACTTCTAGTTTTGCGTTTTCCCTTCTGTTTTTCGTCACACGCACAGTCACACTCCCACTCCTACGCAGGTGACCGCACTCCGCGCCTTCTCTTGCCACACGATATCCTGTTTCTTCCACTCGTGGTTTTTGTTTTTGTTGTCTTGTTTGAGTCACTCTCCTGCCTCGTTTCCCTTTCCACAACCCACCGCCCCCTTTCCCCTTGTTTTCTCCCCTCTCTCACTGCCAGTGCACCCAATGGCTTCGGCAGACTTCAGTTGCGCCATCTGCTTTGACACGGCAACCGAACCTGTTGTGACACGCTGTGGCCACCTGTTCTGTTGGGGATGTCTGGACCATTGGCTGACGCGGCCCAACGCCGTCTTGGAGTGCCCGGTCTGCAAGGGCCGCACAGACCCGTCGCAGGCCGGCGATGTCATCCCCTTGTACGGCAAAGGCAAGCGGCAGGAGGAGGATGCCCGCCCCAAGGCGCCGGCCGAGGTGCCCGCGGCAGAGGCGAGCGCCGGGGACAGCACCAGTGGACCCTACCACAGCGCGGGGACCACACACGAGCACAGTGAAACCACTGACACCGGCGCCGCCACCGCGGCGTCGTCATCGGCTGCTGCGGCAACGGGAGAGGCCCAGCATCACGCACGCCCGCATGCGCCGCGAGCACCGACGCCACCGCGTCCACGCCCGAATAGGACTCGTCGATATACCTTCTTCGCGACCACCGACCAAGGAAACGCGGGCTTGGCTCAGAACACACGCTGGCACTTCTCGAGCATCGGCTTTCCGATCATGTTCTTTGGCCTGGACTCGGTCATCACACCGCTTTTCATCATTGCGGCGATCCTCTACTGCGCCTACCGTTTCCTGCCGTGGCGTGAGTGGAAGGACGCTGTTGTTCAGCGGTGGCAACAACGCGCACATCCACAGGCTGGACAGCAACCGGAGGCGGCAGCTGACTCCGCGTCAGCGAACTCCCAAGGTGCCAGCGGAGCTCAAGGAGCGGTGCAACCCCCACCACCACCACCGTCGGCCTCTACCGTTGCCCAAATCCAGTGGGAGTATTGCGGTGTGCTGATGCTCGTACTCGGGTTGGTGCTGTTGGTAGTCTACTAGAGATCTCTCCAACACTCGAACGACATTTATTGCGCGTATCAGCTGAACGTGCCTCCCCGCACTCTTCTTCGCCCGACGTCGCACACACACACACACAGACCTATAGTACGCAACTTGGTAACACGACTGCGCCGGACAAACAGGTTTTCCAAAAGCTGTCTCCCTCTTTCACACTCACCCACACATCGCAAAATAAAAATATGAAAAGAGAGAAAAGCATACGCTGCGAGTATCCCTGTGGTGAAACACCCGCACAGGCATACGCACTGCCCAACTGGCGCGCTCCAGGACATCGGGAAACGTGCGAGCTGCGACAGGGCGGCCAGACAGGCGGCGTGAACTCTGCCAATCCCAAAACTGACAAACACTAGATGACAGTTTCACAGTATGCCTCACCAGTGCCCCCTTTTTTTCATCGTCGTTGTAACAACGAATATCCTCGCGTGACCGAATCCGAGTGTGACGCGGTGCTTTTTTCCCCTTTTTTTCTGTCTTGCTTTGGCTGCATTACTTTCAGGTGACACACACGCGCCACTCACTCCTCTTTTTTTTTCGAGGTTTCACTTCTGGGCTCTCTTGTTAACCTCTTGCACTCGTGCACCCCCTTTTCACTGTTGTTGTTGTTTTTTGCTTCTGGCTCGCTGTCTCCGTACGCAGTCTTTTTTCCTTTCCTTTCCTACCTTCTTTCTTCTGTTCACTTGTTTGCGTGGCTTTATCGAAGATACCTCCCTATTATTCATTTCTTGTTCTTGTTTGTTTGCTAATTTTGCGCGACCCTCTCTATCCCCTCTTTTTTTGTTGCCTTTTCACTCGCAGCCGCAGGGACGTCATACACGATTTGTTGCTCACTGCCTTCTTGCTTGTTTTGCCAGGAAGCCCAAGGCTCTTGTTTTTCTGTGTGCGCGTGTGTAGACACGCTCTTCTCTTCCTTCGTTGACTGTTCACACGCCATAGTATACATACAAACACATACTCGTTCTCACGCTGTATGCTTGGTGGTTGCCGATCTGGCGCAACGGCTGTGCTTCCATGCGCATCCAGAACGCTGCCTCGACTGACGGTGTGACTTTGCACGCGACAGACAAGGGTTTGTGCGCACAAGCCTGACGAGTCCCTCTCACCCCCAACACTGCTTCTTCCCTCCTTTCACACGTTCTATCCCCTCCTCCTCCCCCTCCCTCGACTTGCCCGTACAACAGTTCATCTCGTTAGTCAAAATGGCGAAGCGCACCCAAAAGATGGGCGTGATGGGCCGCTACGGCGCCCGTTACGGTTCCAACCCCCGTAAGCGTGCCAAGAAGATCGAGGTCTCCCAGCACGCCAAGCACTTCTGCTCGTTCTGCGGTAAGTTCGCCTTCCGCCGTCGCGCTGTGGGCATCTGGCGCTGCGAGGGCTGCGCCAAGACCATGGTCGGTGGCGCCTACACCCTGAGCACCCCGAACAACAGCGCTGTCCGCTCCACGGTCCGCCGTCTTCGTGAGCTCTCCAAGTAAGCTGTGTGCGTGTGTGCTGCGTTGACTTGTGTCTTTTCCCCGTTGCCCGTCTTTGGCTTGCCCTCGCGCGCGTCACACAGTCCCCTACTTTTAGGCATCACACGACGCCGCGGAGACAGCGCGGAGAGAGACGTGAGATGACGACTTCGTTTACTTTCTTTCATCATTTACGCAAAAAAAGAAAAAAGCAAACAAACGGAAAAGAAGCTCAGCAACTTCACACCGGCCACCCTGTCGTGCGGGGAACTGCCCATCGTGGCGCGGCCATTCGGCTCACCGGAGGCCTTTCCCCTTCGCCACTGGCCTGGCTTTTTGGGCGGAACCGTGGTTTCCCCCAAAACTACGACTGACCAGGGTTTTGTGGCCCTCGTTGTTCACTTACCGGAGTGGCACCGTGCTAGACCTCAAGGGAAGGGGCCAAACAACAAGCGACAACAAAATCGGCAAAGTCACTCTGAACGGTTTTCGCTGCGCCAGGAGGAGAAAAACAAAAACACACCTCACGACGACTCCCGGCTCTCAATCCACTCGTGCTGCCTCCCTTTTCCCCCTTCTTCTTCTTCCCCTTCTTCTTCTTTTTTTGTCGCTCCCTCTTTGCTTGCCCGCGCGCCAGTATCGTTGATCTCTGCCTTGGGAACAGTCGCAACACACGTGAATCCGTTTGCACACGAAACGAACGGCTCTCCCGTTTTCTCACGTCGCCGACGAGCTATCTGAAGGCCTCCTGTTTTCTCATCGTCACACCACACTTTTTATTTCATCTTTTGGCTATCGCGTGCTCTGCCTCTCTTCCCCCCTCCCTCTCTCTCTATCTCTCTCTCAGCCATGTCGTCGTCATCCGCGAATATTGTGGAGGACGCGTATAACTCCCTTCGTCCGCAGCTCTTGAAGTTGTCCAGCAGCGCGGTCAGTGCCCATCCCGCTGTCAAGGCAAACCTGGTCACCAAATGTCAAGAGGCTGATCGCAACTTCCTTGCGACGGTCGAGCAGCACCTTGACGCGTTCGAAGGCTGCGTCACCGCGGCGACGTCCAAAGCAGATCAGGCAGAGGCTGATGCCGATGCTGCAGAGGAAGAACTGAAGCAACTGGAGCAAGAATTAGAGGCACTGCTTGATGCGCAGTCCGCTGCGCTCAAGGACCCTGCGCGCGAGAAGGCACCCATGACCGCTTACCTCACTGAGGTCGCCGACCTTCACGCACAGATTCGTCTCTCAGAGACAGTTCTGCAAGGACTGGCGGCGTGCCCAGTTGCACACATCCGCGACGAGAAGGTCTGCTCACTCGACACACACTTCGCCTCTTCGCGCAGCTGGCCTGCCAAGGCCGAGGAGATGCAGAGCACCCTGAGCCAGTTGCAACAGCGTGGGGAGTCGGAACTGGTTCTCCCTCCGAGCCTCGGTGTTAGACCCGAGGTACAAGATCTGGAACGCGTATTGCAACTGGGGGAGTCTGTGCAGGAGCACCTCGCCGAGGCACAGACCCAGCGTGAGGCACGTGATGCCGCGCTGCAGACATTCTACGCCGAATGCGAGCGACTGTGCGCGTGGTGCCGCCAGCAGCTGATCAATCTCGAGGCCATGGATGAGCCCGACCACATCCAGGAATACTCAGCCACGCTGGTCGAGAGCTACCCGACCATGTCGAAGAACTTCTCACTCCTGCTGGAGAGCGTCTCCGAGTACGTCAAGGCGAACAACACTGAGGTGCGCCGCGCGCTCCTCGAGGCAGAGGAACTGTGGTTTTACCTGCAGGTCTCCACGCTCGAGCGCATCGCCAAGACACTCTACGAGGTGCACCCCAAGTCTCCACTGGAGGTCGAGGTCGCCAAGTACGCTGGCTACCCGGAGCACTTCGCCGAGTTCTGTGGCGAACTGCGTGCCTACCTGCAAGACGCTCCTGTGACCTCCGAGGCGACTGCCGTCCTTGAGGAGTGCGACGCATGGGCACAAACAATCGCGCCTTTCGGCAATCTTGCCGAGGCCACGCGCGGCTTTGCACACCACGCACGTGCGGTGCGCGCCGGCTACAACTGCCTCCGCGAGGCCGTCCTTGGCCGCCTGACGTACATCACACCCTCTGTGGATGTCGTAACCGAGTCGAAGCGGCGCCAGGACGAGTTCGAGGACTGTGTGAAGGAGCTCCGCTCGTGGGCGTCCACCGTGGCGCATGGCGAGTCGTGGCGTGATCTGTACAGCAAAATCGTCGACATTAAGCGCTTGATCAAGGAGGAGCAAAGCGAGCTCGATGCATTAGCGTGACGTACCGGCAAGGGAGCCTAGAGGAACGAACGACCTCCCTTTTGTGCTTTTTTTTTTTGCTTTCTCTGTTGGGTGCGGCGTGTGGCACCGTGTGCGCAGTCGCTCGCTCTGTTGTGCTTTGCTTCGATCATTAGACATGTCCCCCTTCTTTTCCCCTTTTCTCTTTTACACGAGCTCACTGCTCACCACTTTTTTTTTCTCTATCTGCCGTGCTTTTCCTTTTGACTGTGCGTGTCACTGGCTGGGCATCCGCCTGTGCTTGCTGTCTCCGCACGGCACCGCGCGAGCAAGGAAGGACAGTGAGCTGTCTGACTCGTTGAGGTAGTTGGACACGGAGGCACTCAGCCTTTCCTCACTGTGGTACCGGTAACCCGTTTAGAACCGCATGCTGGTGTGTGTGTGTCTCACAACCACATGCACCTCAACAGCAGCGCATCATTGTTCCTCTCGTGCGTGGCAGCACCGTGTGTCTGTGCTCCACACGCACACAGTTACCCACAAAAACTAACCACAACAGACAAATGAACGAAGGAAACACTAAACTGAAAGGTGATCAACGCAAACTGTGTACACAACGATGCCGCGGGAGAGCGCGCGTGTGTGTGTCCGCACAACCGCTGTCCCCTCCATGTGTGTGCGTGTCACACCAGCACCTGCTGCCCACCCACTTCACTCTCTGCCCGGTGCTTCACCTCGCTCGTGGAGCGAGAGGGACAGAGTCCGCCCCCTCCCACCTCCACCCACCCACGCGCACATGCTCCTTCACCGCCATTACCACCACCCCTGCCGCTTTCTCTGCGGGCCTCATTCTACGCACCTCGTGGCAGTTCACTTGAGAAGAACGCGAAAAGAAGGAGAAAGAAAAACGGCCCTGGCTGCGTTCTTCCTTCTCTCTCCCTTTGTCTTGATTGGCTGAGTTTTCTTTCTTTGCTGTTTTGCTCTTTGTTAGTTTTTTCCCCTCTCACGCGCTTGTTCTCACCTCACAATGCCACCGAAGCGGAGTGGTTCCGTGAAGGCGAAGAAAGGCCCGGCCTTCGATCCCGTCGATGAGCTGAAGCAGATGGAGGACATTCACGAGGTGTTGGCGAAGGCACAGCAGCTGCGGAACTACTTCCAGGTTGAGCGCGACAAAGTGCACGCCATGTGGGAAATCAGCAAGAAGGAGCTAGAAAACGAGCGCTTTCGCGAACAGAACGCCGAGGCGGACCTGGAGACGCTTGAGCGCGAACACCAGATGGAGATGAAGGTGTACAAGCAGAAGGTGCGCCACCTCCTGTACGACCAGAGACTTGCCGTCAAGCAGCTAAAGGAGGAGAGCGACCGCAAGCTGCTTGAGGCCGAGGCACTCCACGAGAAGCGCATGTCGGACATCATGACGGAGCGACAGTCACGCGTCCAGCAAATTCAGTCGTCGATGGAGTCGCACGAAGCGAAGATCGTCGAGCAACGTGATACGCATGCCTACATGGTGGCCACCACCAAGATGCAGAACCACGAAAAGGAGCTGGCCCGCCTCAGGGCGTCTTACGAAAGCAAACTCGCCAACCTACGTGAAGAACTCGATCTCCGCCGCCGGGCGGAAGTCAACGAGGCAGAAGAAATGCGCAACCAGCACATCAACAACCTGATCCGCCAACACGAGGCCACCTTTGCTGAGATGAAGACGTACTACAAGAACGTGACTCAGAACAACCTAGACATTATCCAGTCGCTGAAGGACGAGATTGACGCGATGAAGAAGAACGACGAACACAACGAGGGCCTGATGTACGACATTGAGCGCGAGAACCAAAATCTGGCTGCCCCCCTCGAGCAAACTGAGCGTGACGTCGCGCAGCTGCAACTGACCAAGAAGCAGTATCTTCAGGACAAGCAGAGCCTTGCCATGACCCGTGCTCGCCTCCGCACTCTCCGTGGCGATCTGGAGAAGCTGCGCGGCGAGCACCAGGACTTGGGGGAGAAGTACCGGACCGTCTACGGTGAGCGCGAAGACATCAAGGCCAAGTTCGAGTCGTCACTACGTGAAGCCATGGACGTCGTGAGCGAGCGAAACGCTTCCCTCGAGCAGCACCTTCTCGAGGTGAACGCCAGGGTAGACGAGCGTGATGCGCAGACAGTGGGTGTGCTGCGCGCGATGAATCTCGAGCCGACTGTCATGGCCATGGTCTCCGACCAAATTGATGGGGAACTGGAGTACAAGAATCAAGTCATCAAGGACATGTACTTTGAGCTGCGCAAACTGGAGAAGCGAAGCGAGTCCGTACTCGCCGAGTACGAGCGGCGCTGCCGCGCGGTGAATCTGCCACCTCTCGCACGGGAGAATTTTGTGCAAGCCTAACTGACGCTGACGAATAGGCCGAGCCGCGCCGGAAACCAGCTCAGAGGGTGGCGTGCGCAAAGCCGTGTGGATGTGACTGTTCTGCGGTGACTTCCCCGATGTAATTGTACACTGACGATGGCATGCGTGCTTTACTCAGTCGGTAGCCGCGCCACTCTTCCCTCACTTGCTTTCTCCGCTCCTTTTGTTTGTGCACGTTTGCTGTTTTTTCTCTCTCTCGAGCAACAGTTGCGCGTAAGTGTGTCTCAAACCGTATACACACACACTGCAAGGAAACACCATGCATGCTTGCTTGCACCTCCACATCCCCCCCTACATGAAGGAGGCGGCGCCTTGCACACTGCCGTTGGTTGCCCCCTCCTCTTACTAACACACACACACATACCCTCGTGCTCTGCTGTGCTCCTGTCGCAGGCAGTTTTCCCCTGTGGCCATTGCGTGCGAAAGCTGAAGGTGTACCATGTCATCCTCCCTCCTCTCACCCCCCTTCTCACCTCGCCCACCCCTATTGGCCACGCATATACACACACCCTGAATGGTTGCGCTGTTCTCCCTTCCCGCTGGATGCGCTGTCGCTCGCTTCTCGCCTCACTTTCACCCTCAAGTCCCGATCTCCCCACCCGACTGTTGCCCTTTTTTTCTTTTTCATCGCGCGTTCGCGCCTCTCACGCTCTCTCGGCTGTGGTGCGTCATGCGTCCCGCATCTGTGGCGTCGTCGTCAAGCGGCGCCGTGAATGTGGTGTGCGTCGACGTGAATACGCTGCTTCGCGCTGCGCGTGAAAAAGGTCAGCGTGAGCGTCTGCTGCTTGATGACCGACCTGTCTTGGGCCGCACAGTCGATGAACTTCTGGAGGAAGAAATCAGAGGCAACACACAGCGCGCCGAAGTACCCAGTGAGGAGACACAAACCGCTGAAGCACCCGCACCTGACACCACAACTACCCCTCCCACTGAGGGTGCTACTAGCGCTTCGCCCTACACGGCGGCAGACGGGTACTTCATCAAGGGCTGTCCGCGTGACGCAACGGTGCTCCCTCCACTCTCGCCGGCTGACGCGACGATTTTGCAGGAAGTCCTGCGCAACCCTGAGCGGACTCTTGCCAGTGGCGAGCATGTCCTTTCCCGTCCGTCATGGACGGCACGGCAGCAGGCGTCTTCGCTCGCGACCTCTAGGCCCTCTTCCTCCTCTCTGGCGGCGGCATCGCCATCGGGGGCGCCATTGCTGCAGTCGATGCCCGAGGTGTTTCGAGTTGTCCCACACACCGAGGAACGGTTTCGCTCCCACCGCCGCTCCCACGTCGCCCTGGAGCCCTACGCCCACCCACGCCACAGCAGTGCCGCCAGCCATAGCGTCCCCAAGCGGGAGTCCGTCACGCAAACGTTCATGGACGACACCTCGAGGCGGGCAAGCCGTGCCTCAACGGAGAGGTGGCGTGCCCCTTCGTACTCTGCCATGAGCCACAGCCCCGTCGCGCTGGAGTCGGGTCGTCGACGGAGCACACAGCAGTCGCCGCCGCCGTCCGCGCAGCCACCCAGAGCGGCCGATGCCATCCAGCCGGGCCTCCCGTCGGCCTCGTCGTCGACGGTCGACGTGCTGGTGTTTGGCGATGACAGAAGGTCTTCGACAGTGCTCTATACACTGCCGTGGTCTCGCCCCAGTGGGTTGGCGGTAGACCTCAACGAGGACTTGTCTGACAGCGAGGGGCGGCACTCTGGGCGTACCGGTGGCGGCGCCGCGCTGGCGAGACAGTACTTGCACCTGGGCAGGTCTGCGACCAAGCCAACCTCTGTGGCGACAGACAAGGCCACCCCCGCTTCGGGGCTGTCGCCGGTAACACCCGTACCCTCCCAGTCACCTACCGTCGTCGGTGGCACACGGGGAGGCCCCGAGTGGGAACATCTTCCGCCGGTCAAGCGGCGCACACACAACATCACCGCGTTTCAATCCACGCTGGTCACCGCCAACGCCGTCCAGGTGCAGGAGGAGGACTGGCGCCACCAGCAGCTCCGAAGTAAGCAGATGGTGTCGAAACCCGTCCGGGTTTCAGCTGCCACGCACGGTGCGGGCGGTGCAGCAAAGTCAACACGCTGCGTGCCAGCCGCCTTCCGACGCGCCGCGACCCTCTCGGAGAGCCAGCCAAAAACGCGACGGCCAAAGCGGCAGTAGCTCTCTCCTCCTCTCGCCTTCCACTCCGTCTGCCGCTCCAGTATCCGGTCCAGACATGTACACTACCATCCATCCCACTTGCACCCCGCATCTGCGAGGCTCCTTTCCTTTTTTTTTTTTGCCGCTCTCATTTATCTCTGTGGACGTTTTGTGCGTTCAACGACTTTGCCTGTGCAACAGCGAATCACGCCGGCGGGCCATGCTACACGCTCCGTTCGTCTAGGTTTGTACGTGTTGGGTGGATCTTGGCTGCCCTGCCCTTCACACCAACAACGACACAGACAAGTGTACTATCTGCTTCCGTCCCGTCGCACGCTCTGGTGCGCTGAAATCTGTGTCCCTCCTCCACACATACTTCCCCCTCTGCGCTTCTCTGCTTCACCACTCCCTCCGTCTCCTATGCAAGAAGGGAAAAAAAGTAAAAAGACTCAGGAAGCTCCCCTGAGACACCCTTACATATACAGGAATACCTGTTTTCGCTAGATTTACTTCGCACCTACACGAGGCGGTAGAGGCCTACAGACAAAAAAAAAAACACTTGTGGATTGCCTCTTTCTTTAGCACCACCCTCCTCCACTGGGTTCGTTTCTTCTTCACCTTACCAGTGAGCTTTATACATTGACTTTTTTTTGTGTGTGCTAGCACAACCAGGAAGCGCTACTTCCGTTTTAGATTTTAGTTCACACTTCCGCACAGCAGAAGAGCCGCACTCGTGTCGGTCCTTCCCTCGTGCTTGTTTTTTCTTTCTCCGTTTTCCATAGATTGCAATTGCGACCCCGTCCAAAGCTCCCCTTCGTGGTACTAAGTCTGTCACTCCCTCTCTCTTACACGCGCACACGCACGCACACACGCACGGACACCTGTTGTGATGGTGCTTGATCTGTTTGCTGGTCGCCCCACGCGACTTGGAGGCGGGCGCACCGACATCCGCCGAAACAGCTCCGTGGGGCGTAGCGTGACCCCAGGGACGCACACGAGTACGACCGGCGGCGCAGGTGGCCGTCGCCGACCTGTGCGTGGCCGCGACACGGCTGTTCGCGCCAGCACCGCCGACGATCGCCGCCTCTTCACGGAGTGTGTGGCGCAGGTCCAGAAGAACCTCAAGACGCATCTCTCCTCTCCCAGCGCTCTGCACACACTGGGCTCGTACTACACGCAGATCGAGCCGTACATTGAGGACCGCCCCTTCTGTGTGAGCCTCAGCTGCGCCACCTTTCTGTTCCACCTCCAAATGGCACGTATCAGCGTACAGGACGTGGACGTGTACGTGCAGCTCATTGCAAATGTGCTGTCCCAGCTCACGGACAACGAGTTGCTGACGCACCCCTTCGTCCAAGAGGTGCTCCATGACCAGGTATTCGGTCTTCCCTCACCAACCTGCCGCGGTGGTGCGCACTGCGTTGTGCTCGTGCCCCCTCAGCAGTACCGCGGCTTCGCGGTACTGACGACGTCGCTGCTGGCGCTTGACATCGTGCCCATCGACATTGTCTACCAGTTCCAGGACAAGCTCGAGCACTACTGCACTGTCGATTCCCCGATCGTCGCGAACCGCGCGCTCGCGTTGCTGGTGCAGACGGTGAGTCAGGTCCGCATCGACGAGCAAATCACCGCACTGCAGTACGTGCTGAAAACAAAGCCGGTGCGGATGAATGTGGACTTCCTGCTGGCGTGCTATGAGCGCCTGAAGCGCGCGGTGCTCAACCCAGCCCAGGGCCCTGCCTTTGGCCGTGCGCTGTCCATCCACACCAGCGAGCTCTTCCTCCGCTTCCGCAGTCCCATTCGCCGCGAGTACGTTGAGCGGTTCCTCTATCCCAGTCTGTGTCACCCGGACATGGAAAGCTTCCTTGAGATGGAGGCCATTCGCAATCACCTCTTCACGGAGCTGCTTGCCCTGTGCACGCCAGGCATGACGGCGGCGTCGCCGTACTATATGTGCCTGTGCGCGCTCATGCAGCGGGCGATGGACAACGAGATTGACGGCGCGTTGGAGGTGGTGAACCTCATGAACTGCCGCATGCCGCACGCCGCGTACTTTATGTCCGCCCTCGCGGTCGACAGCCACATGTCCGTCTCCATGTTCGCCAAGACCGTCATCGCGCTCTCGCGCGGTGCGGGGCTGGCCATGACGGGCCGCGACGTGCCTGATGAGGTCGCGACGTCCATCAGCAAGGCACGCACGAGTGTCTACAACGTCCTCTTCACGCTGCGTGAAGTAGTGCGGAGCTGCTCCGTCACCGCGTCCCGCCGTGCGACCGAAATGCTCAAGGCGCTGCGTGTCGCTATGCCGATGAAGACGATCGACGCTTTGGGCAAGCTCTCGAGCGAGGCCTTTGACGGCCAGTGCGACATCACCGTCGACCCCCAGCTGCTCTGTGCGGAACTGGCCATGGTGCTGCACCAGGAGCACATGGAGGACGCCGTCGAGTCGGCTGTCGACTACTTCCGCGACGTGACAACGCAGTGCCACTTCTGCGGCATGCCACGCAGTGGTACGTTGGTGTGCCCCGTGAGCGGCACCGTGCACGTCACGGGACAGACCTCCGTCAGCCGCGTGCTCTCCACACTGGCCGAGTGTGCAGGCGCCAAGACGCTTGAGGATCGCCTCATCCGCTACTTGCGTGACCCGAACACACAGATGGAGTCAGCCGTGCACTTCCTCGTCTACCACATCGTCGCCAACGCAGGGCAGCACCGTAACACCCTCTTCGTCGGGCTCGAGCCGTACATCCGCAGCACCCTCATGGCGCTTGTCAGTGCGGATCGTAGCAGTGGCGCCGCGCGCGGACTTGTGTCGAGCGAGCAGAAGGCCAATGTGCTGATGCTTCACGTGAAGTTGGTCATGCTGCTGACTGGTTCGATCGACCCCTCCTACCTGCAGAGCATCGTCACTGTCTTCTCGGAGCTGAAGCTGCGATCGAACCACGACGCGTTGGCGCTGTGGTACATGGGCAACCTACTTCTCCGCAACTGCAAAGGCAACCTGGAGCTGCTGCCGACGGATCCCAAGGAGAACAACTACTGTGTGGACTTTCCCGGCTGCGCGCCGTCCAGTGCGACCTGCGCCGACAATGCGCAGCTTGTGATGAAGCTGCTCGATCGCGCGCACCACTTCAGCGCGGAGATGCGCAAGCTCGTCGGCTGCTGCACGTGCAAGATGATTCAAGACTTCAACGTGCAGACTCCCAACATCACCAGCGCCCTTCTGTCAAATTTCGGCTTCGTCCCGGTGGCACTGGAGCCGCTGAGTGAGTTCGCGCTCCCAGTGGGTGCTGGCAGCACGTTCTGGACGTTCTTCCTGAAGCAGATGCGCAGCTCCGCGCCGGCACGAACGGCCTTCATGACGGGCCTGGCCAAGAGCATCGCGTCGCGATTCCGCATCGCCACCCCTGTGGACGCCGTCACCCCCTTTGGCGGCGAGACCACCGCGCCAGTGTTTGCCGTGATGATGTTCGAGGCGATGAAGCGCAACCCCCCACTCGCCCGCGTCGTGCTGTACATGGTGTCAAATTGGATGAAGCAGGTCAGCCACACACCGGGCAAGTTCGTCTGTCTTGTGTACATCTGCGTTCAGCTGGTGACGGTGGTGATGGAACGTGGTAGCGGCCCAGGGGCTGTGGAGCTCGAAGCGGAGACCCCACAGGACCAGCACCAGTTCGACGAGTGCGTGCAAAAGACGTGCCGTGTGCTGCACAGCCAGCAGAACCGGCTGGAGAAACTGCTGCCTGTCGTGCGCCGCGACAATCTTGAGTTCTTCCGGCTGACGAAGCGCCTGCAGCGCAAGGTGCGCCGCACGATCGCCATTGCCAACGGCGAGGACGTCACGGCGCTTGACGAGGCCGAAGAAAGCGGCTACGACTCGGACGCCTACGCGCGCCAGCCGCAACGGCAGACCTCCACTGACACACTGGCGCTCAACGAACTGCAGAACGCCGCGGACGACAGCGTCTTTGACGAAGAGGCGGAACGGCTGCCGCGTCGCGGTGGCGCACGCGCCGACAACAGTATCGATGTCGATGCCGGCGAGTACGGTGACGAAGAGGAGGAAGAGGCTCAACAGAGAGCCGCTCAGCGCGGCAGCCGCGCCGAAGACGACGATGATCTCTCCGCCCTTCTTGACCAGTTTCAGCGCCGTCACGAGCAGCAGCAGAATCCGCAACGCCGTCCGCTGCGGCCGCTCTCCTCGAATCTCACGAGCGACGCAAAGGGCTTCCGTCACGGCCCCGCCGCCCCCAAGTCACTGCGCTCCACCGCGCCGTTCGCGGAGAGCGACCTGCCGAGCAGCGTCTCTCACCACTACGAGGAGGATGTGAGCGGAGAGGTGCCGGGCCCGAGGCCGCGCTCCCGCTCCCGCGGCGTCCAGACGGACGGCGACGACACCGTGTCACACACCTCGTACGGCTCTCGCAGCAAACCGCGCAGCGTGGACAAGTCCGTCACGGCCCCGGCGCACCGCAACATGGCGACGTCCCCCATTGTTGGCGAGGAGTCTGAACGTGAGCTCGACGACAGCGAACTGGCCTCGAGCTCCGGGCGGCCGTCGAGCTGGCATGAGCCAGACCTGTCCGACTTGATGCCGGGCGGCGGCGATGCTACTCCCATTGACGACACGGGCGTCCCCGCGCTGCAGGCCACCAACACGGATGGCGTTTTGCTGCCGTCTGGGCTTGTTCTCGAGTACCTGCGCACCCACCAGAACCGCGGTTCCTTGCTTCACGAGATGCAGCAGCTCGGGCAGCCGGGCATGGCCTCGCCCCCACCGGCACCCTCGGCTGCCGCAGCGAGCGCGGGGGGCCCGGGAGGAAATCAGCGCATGATGCAGCACGTCGCCGACTACGTTCGCCGTAGCGACTACCACGCTGACCAGGACTATTCAGTCGTGCAGACAGTCGCCATGGATGCCCGTGCCAACAACTACAACCAGCCACACGAAGACCCTTCCCGCATGGCACCCACGCGCAGTGTCACGGCGCCTGTGCGCATGCACCCGACAAATGCTCGCCACGGTGACGTCGTGGATGGCGAGACGCCGATCACACCTGTTAGCTACAGCCACGGCCACACTAACGCGGACCTGAACAAGCAGCGCCGTACGGAGGAGCGCGGCTACACGTCCTCTTCTAGCCACACACAGAGCTTGCCACCGCCGATGCCGCCCAGCCCCGCCGCCAACCTCCGTGGCGCCAACTTTTTCATGCAGCAGAACAATGCTCAGAACGTGCAATCCGCGCTGCAGGACATCCAGAGCATGCGTCGCCAGCACGAGAACCAGCAGGCGCTTGGGCAGCAGGCTGGCCAGTACCCGGTGACACCCACGCCGTCGTCGACGAGCGACAGCCACACCGTGGACAGTGCCCCTTCGGCGCGCCACACCGCACCTCCCCGCATGACTCCTCTGGCTCACGCTGCGACCAACGAGGGCCTACCTCCGACAACGCCGTACGGGCAGATGGTCATCCCCGCGTGCTTTGTCGAGCAGAAGAACGACACCGCGGTGCGTGAGCTGCGACAAGCGATGGGTGCGCACAACCCCAACGACGGCACGCTCTCCACGGCGGGCAAGCGGCGCATTCAAGGGAGCGGCGGAGGTGGACCTAACGCCAGCACCAACAACGGTAGCGGCGGAGAGGGGCAGCGGGAGAACAGCGGCGCGTGGTGGACAGAAATGAGTTCCGCACCAATGCCGACCTACGCGCAGGACCCGCAGTACTCGATGGAGCTCTTTTAAAGTCTCGCTGCGAAGAGGGAGAGTAGCAAAGACGAGGACTAGACGGCTTGTGAAGACTTGCCACCACTTTTAGATTCAACAGTGTGCTTCTTTTTGGTTTGTTTTCTTCCTCTCGCGTGCAGCTCAACAGTTGTTTTCTTATTATTATTACAGGCACACACACATTGTCAACAATGCGCGAACAGATCTTGGTTGATCTCGCCGTTTTCTTCACGTGTGTCAATAGACCACTCGTGCAACGCGTACAGGGTGTGCGCAACCGCAGTTTGCTGCCGTTCGTCTTTTCTTTTTTTTTGTTTTTGCCTGCCACTGCCGTTTTCTTGGAGAAATCGCCGCCATCCCCTTGTCGAAGAGAAGGATACTGTGTGTGTGGCTGCGGCGGACTTCGCGCCGGAAAAAAAAAGAAGGAGGGCTTTGTTCCGGTCAACCGTGAGATAGATTCTGTGTCTTCTTTATTTTCTCTTTTCCGGCCCTCCTCGATGCGTTCGGTCCACGAACTCTCTCGGGGGCATCAACGGTTGTTTCTTTTGACCGTTCTCTTCACTTCTCTAGACAGACCAAGTCGTTGATCTAACCTGCGTGTGTGGTATCATGACAGCTCAGCCGGAGTGGCAATCGGAAAGACGAAACAGTGAGTGGTGATGACTGTCTTCTGACAGAGATGCCGCACCCTTCCCCAACAGTACTACCGCGGCTCCCAGGCAGTCGTCGTTGTCGACCTTTCGACTTTCCGCTATCCACTCTTTGTGGCTCATTACGGGCGAGTGCAAAAACGGCGCGAGGCATTTTCCTGAGAATTTGTCTTTGCCGTTGATGGCTCTCCTACCTCCTTTGAGCTTTCCACGGGCGGCGACACAGGTGCTCTCTCTGTGCACAGGCGACCACCTTTGATGAACTTGTTCGGGCAGAGTGCGCACAAACCTTCTTGCCCCGCTCTGCATATGACCATCCACGTGTCACTTCCACCTCCACCAACTTGCCCTCTTTCTTCTCTCTCCCTCTCTCTCCCTCTCTCGTATAGAAGGAAGGGCACGACAATCACGTACATCGTTCTGCACTCACTGCACGACTCCGGCTCAGTGGAACAATGCAGCGCTATTTGATGAATACGTCGTACTTGCAGGGCCAGCTCAAGGCCCTGCATGCGCTGCACGCCGAGACCGTCACCGATTACGGCGCGCTCGTGGAGAACTTGAACAAGGAGTGCACCATCCTATGCGACGCAGTGCCCAACTACAAGATCGCAAGCACGCTTGACAAGGAGGATGGTGGCTCCGGCTCCACCCCTCAGCGTAAGAAGAAGGAGGTGTACATGGTTCAGAAGCTCGAGCACGAAATTCTCACGCAGTACGAGCACTTCCTGCAGCTACTGCGTAAGCTCTCACGCAAGAGCCACCCAGAGCAACAAGCCCTTGGCAGCCGCCTGTGCGCGCGGTTGGTGGGCTCCTCTGCGACCGAGTTCAATCACGCCGACGCGCTCCTCACCTTGGCTATTGACTTTGCCAACAGCAAGTCTATTCGTGTTGCGCAGCCGTGCCTCACCGCACTTAGTGAACTGCTCGATGGACAGATGGTGTCTGACGCGAGTGAGTGCATTGTCTCAGCTCTGCTGAACATTGTGCGGAAGAAGAGCTACGCCATGAATCCGAAGCTGCTTCACCTGCTGCTACATGTGCGCGTGGCCATGGTGGACATGCACCGCGAGGACTTCACGGAGGAGCGCGCCAAGAATAAGCGCCTCAAGAAGGAGGACAAGGAACTGGCGCGCCAGATGCAGAAGTCCAACGCCAGGCGGGACCGGGCGGAACTGGCCGCCAAACAAACGCGCATCATCCACCGCGTCTTCGTCATTTACCTGCGTGTCCTTGAGGCGTCCAAGACGTGTTCCCCCGTGCACCAGACCAAGATCCTCGCCCCCACACTGGAGGGCCTGGTCAAGTTCGCCCCGCTCGTCAACGTGGAGCTGTACCACCAGCTAATGGAAGCCCTCAAGGACCTTGTGAAGGACGAGGAGACCACCGTGACGACCAAGTTGCACGCGCTCGTCGCAGTCGCCTCGCTCGCGCAAAAGGACGCCACGGCGACGGCCTCCGAGTGGCGCGTGGACCTCAGCTACTTCCACGAGGTGCTTTTTCAGTGCCTCAACCAAGCGCTCTCCATTCCACCCGCTGAGAGCCAGCAGAAGATGACCCGTGACAACGACGACATGACTGCCGCAAGCGACGGCGATGCGGACGAGCTCTCCTCACAGCACTCCTCTACGTCCTCGGCGGGCAGCCTGTCTTCCGTGGCGTTCTCCATCGCCGGCTCCATGGCGAATGGCCACCTCGTGCAGATCAACGCGTCCAAGGAGTGGACGTTTCACGTCAGTCTCGTCATCCGTGCGGTGGACCTGCTGGTGCTATCGCAAAAGCACCTGCCGACGGCGCGTGTGACGGCCATTGTGCGCCGCATCATGCAGTGCACCACCTCCTGTCCGCCACACGCCGCCATGTCCTTGCTGTCCTTGACGCACCGCCTCTGCTTGCGGTACCCCGCGGCAGCGGGCATTGTCGTGGGCGGCAGCGACAACGTCGTTGCTGGCCGTGGCGCCTTCAACCCCGAGGCGCTGCAGACTGTTTCCTCCAACTCGGAGAGCAGCTTCACATGGGAGGCCCCGCTTCTCGCGCGGAGCTACCACCCCACGCTGCGCCAGATCGCCTCCACATTCTGTCAACACTACAGCAAGGTTGGCAAGCACCAGCACGGCCAGGCACCGGTCGTCACGAAGCAGCTGGACGCACTCGGTCCCTACGAGGTGTTGGAGGAGTACGACCCCTCACTGGGCGACTTCAAACCAAACCCACCTCTGCCGACCGCGTTGCGCGCTCAAATCGCGGCGGAGCGGAAGCGTGCGCGCGAAGAACAGGACGAGGAAGAGGACTAATGTGGCCGAAACGGTGACGGTGCTGTGTCCGCGTGCCCTGTTACCCTTCCTGTTCACCTCCATTCCTCCACAGTCTGCGTGTGCACACTCGTTCGCGTGCACCTGACTCCCTGGCTCTCATGGCGTTGACTTCACGCACTGCTGCCGCTTTAAACTAACCACAGGCTCTCAGCAGTGCGCAAAAAGGCAGAGGAGGCGGAAGAGGCTGGGCGCGACGGGGATCAAACCCCGCGCAGCGGAATCGATGTGGCAAGAAGGAAAAAGAGGAAGAAGGACAGAAGGCAGCCGCTCACGCCCCCTGTGCCCGTTTCTCTTCCACTTTTCGTGCTTTCGCCTCCCATTCCTTTCCTTTCCTTTTTTTTTCCTGTTACCCCGACTAATTGATGATACCTTCCTTGGCATCAGCACTTCTCCCCCACGCGTTTAACGTAATACCACCAACCGAGAAACGCACAACCAGAAACGCGAATGAATAACTCTCCACCCGTACTGCGGTGTGGCGAGGCACACGTTGAGCGCGCCTGTCTTCCCGCTTCGTCTTCTTCTGTTCCGTACTCCCAAGCCTCCGTGCTTCCTCGTCGGACCCTCACAGCCGCTGAGCCGAACACCTCTCCATGCGGCGGGACGGGCGAGCACTGTCAACGCGATGCTTCATGAGCTTAGCGTGTGCTCTCTTTCTCTACGACGGCCATGCACGCCACCTAAGCCTCATGCCCCTGAGTTGGCTCCTGCCAGCTCAGTTATGTATACGTGGAGGCTTGTCAACACCACTACCACACACACACACACAACCACATGTATATTTTCTCTTTCTCCCCCAGCTGCGGCACCTCTCACCATTTTTTTTTTGATCGCATTGCACTCAACACCTGCTTTGTTGTCTTTGACCGCGTCACCAGTGCGCGTACCAGCAAGTGCGGGAAAGCAGCCAAAAAAAAAGAAAGAGGAAAACATGCAGTCAAACAAGAAGATGCGGCCGCCACGTGGAACGGGCCAGCAATTCTTCCCCAACAACGTCCCCAACAACAACAGGCCCCCGCAGCAGGGTGCGCCGCCGTGCACCGTGCTGCGCCTCGCACCCCTGCACTATGCCCACATTACCAACGAAAACACCAACACCGTGCACCTCGTCGTCGGGCCAGTGAACCGGCCTCTTGAATCGAACGAGAACGTCACGGCGGGCCCGCTGCCCTTTGTCGTCGTGCCACCAACGCATTACTGCCGCATTCGAAACCCAGTCATGATGACGAGGGATCCCACCACCGGCTTGCCAACGCCCGTGGTCGACGCCTATCAAGAGGCAAAGGTGCGCATGGGGCATTCAGAGATCCGTTATCACGTTCCGGCGTTCCCCCTCTACCCAGAAGAAGAGGTGGCGGAGATGAAACAGCTCGTGGTGTTGTCGACCAACGAGGCGGCACTCATTGAGGTCACTGCTCACTACACGGATGCGACAACAGGCGTGTCCCGGGACGCCGGCGAACGGTACCTGTGCGTCGGTCCGTGCACTTACTACCCGCACGTGGCCGAGTCGCTTGTCGAGGTTCGCACGGCGCACATCGCGGCGGACCACTGTGGCCTGCACTTCGAGGCCATACGCAGCTTTGAGGAAACAGTGACATTCACCGCAGCGGACGGCAGCCGACAGGAGAGGACGGTGGTGCGCCAACCCAAGGAAAAGTACCTGCGCCTCCCGACGACCAGCTACTTTGCGCAGCCGTGGGAGACGTTCTTGGGGCGTGCTGAGCCGGTGGCTCTCTCCGAGAACGAGGGCGTGCATGCAAGGGTGAGTCAGGATTACCTTGACCTTCGCCGCTTTGCCCCCAATGTCCAACGCCGCACGGGCGAAGTGTTCTTTGTCTCTGGCCGTGACACGCCGTTCTTTGTCCCGCACCCGTACGACACCATCGTGGACAGATGCGAGCGCGTCCGTGTGTCGCCGAACCACTACTGTATTGTCCGTGACCCAGTCCATGTGGATACCACCAGCAAGACGATCAGTGGCCAGCGCCTCGGCACACGCGAGGTGCGCACAAACACGTCCTTCTTTGCCCACCCGGGCGAGGTGCTGGAGGTGGCGGAACCGCACCCGGTATACCTGCTCACAGAGCAGCAGGCCATTCATGTTGTGGCACTCGACGACTTTGACGACGATGACACCGCGGGCGGCACCGTGCCGCGCAAGCAAGGCGACCAGTGGCTCGTGAGGGGCCCCAACCGATGGATGCCAAATGCGCACGTGCGTGTCGTGCCTGATAAGAAGACAAACGAGGAAGTGCGCAACGCCATCATTCTTGGCGAGGGCGAGGGCCTCTACGTGCGCGACACCGTCACCGGAGTGGTGCGTTGCGTCGTCGGTCCGCGGAACTACTTGCTGAACGCACACGAGGCGCTCTGGTCCAAGGATCTCTCGCAGGAGGCGCAGCGGTGCCTTGCCAGGCAGGTCCTCAGCCACGCCTCGTACATGATCCAGAGCCCCACCGCAGGACGACACGGCTCGGTACGAACGCTTGCCGCCGACACGCCGCGGGCACACACTGGCGCCACGCGGGCGTGTGGCTTCGCCGCCCAGGCCGTCGTGTACTACATCCCCCACCGCAGCGTCACGCAACTGTACAACTACACCACCCAGTCCACCCGCATCGTCTTCGGCCCAAACCGCATTCTGCTGGAGCCCGACGAGGCCTTCACGGTGGTGTCCTTGTCCGGGTCCCCCTGGGATGCGAACCAACCCACACGGTGCCTGCCGAAGCAGACGGAGTACATCACCGCCCTCTACCTCTACCTGGGGCCCTCCAACATGTCAGACGTTGTGCACGTCGAGACGCGCGACCACGCCCAGCTGGCACTTCAGCTCTGCTACGACTGGCTGTTTGACATCCCCGACGGCGACGCGGAGGCCGCCAAGCGGTGCTTCAACGTGAACGACTTTGTCGGAGACACGTGCTCCTTCATCGCCAGTCGCATTCGTGCCGCCGTTGCTGCGCTGCCCTTCGAGGAGTTCCACAAGCACAGCGCGCGCATCCTTCGCGATGCTGTCTTTGGCACAGACCCAGTCACAGGCGCACCGAACCCGGTGCTGCGCTTCCCATCGAACAACCTTGTCGTGACGTCCGTGGACACGCAGGCCATGGAGGTGCTCGACGCACGCACACGGCAAGGGCTGCAAAAGTCAGCCAAGATGGCGATTGAGATCACAACGCGCGCGCAGGAAAACGGCGCCCAGCAGATCGCCTCCACGCGCGAGCAGGAGGCACGCGCCGCGTTGGATCGCCAGCGCATGCGCGATCAGGTGGCAAACGAAGAGGAGCGCGAGAAGCTCGCCAGCATTCAGAGCGAGGCGTTGGCGATTGTGAACTCCGGCAAAGCCAAGGCTGTCGCCGCCGCGCAGTCGAACAGCTCTGCGGTCGACATGCAGGCCGCACAGCAGGAGGTGCAGTTGCGCACGGAACGAGAGCTTCTGCTCCACAGCGTCACCGCGGAGGTCCAGCAGCGGCGCCGGGCCCTGCTCGCGGACCACGAGTCCGCCATGTCTCGGACGGCTTTCGAGTACGATGCCGCCCTTCAAGAGGTGCGCAGCGACCTCATCAAGAGCATCGCCACCGCCGTGGGTCCCGAGACACTAGTGGAGATGGCCAAGGCCGGTCCAGAACTCCAGGCACGACTCCTGCAGAGTCTCGGCCTGCAGGGGTACCTTGTCACGGACGGCAGCAGCCCTATCAACCTCTTCCGCACGGCGAGCGCGCTGACGGCCGAACCACCGAAGACGATCAAGAGTGTCGACGAGCTGTAGGCGGGAAGCTGCCCACAACCTTTCCTATTCACCCACGCCGCACCTCATTTTTCTCTTTGCCTTGTGGACAGCTCTTTTCAAGCTCTCTCTCTCACACACACACACATACACTCTCAGCGTGTTTCCCTCTCCGTGCACCCACCCCGTTCCCGTGTTCTCTCATTCACTTTCTCTCGCTGCACGTTGCCACACCGCAGTTTGCCTGTCGTATCGGAGAAGAGAATGAAAACAACAAAAACAACAGCCCATTCCATGAGTGCCAGTCAGTGTCGTTGACAGCGCCCACCCCACAGAGGAAGCGGATGCTGACCTTGCTTCAACACACCCGCACACGGACACTGCTCTGCGTGTGATTGCACGCTTGATCACTTCGCCAGACTCCCTTTCCCCATTCCGTTGTCTTGGCATCTCCCCTTCTTTCAGCGGCGAAGCAGTGCGCGTTGCGTGTGCGTGTGCGTGTGTGTGTGTGTGTGTGCGACTGCACAATCGCACCCATCTTTCTTTCTCACATGTTCGCATCCTCCCTCACTCTATCGCTCGTCTCCCTCCCTCCCTCCCCCTTGTGGCAATCCTGTCCATCGCCAGAGTGGTGGAAAAGAAAAGAAAGAAGAAACACCCCACGAACGCAGAGGCGCCATTCTCTTTTGTTGTAGGGGGTGCTAGTGAACCGGTGAAGAAAAGGCGGAATCACCCTGCAAGGAGGTGTGATTGCCTTGGAGTGAAGTCTCCTTAGATTTCCTCGCGCGTCTTGTGTTGGCTTATTTGCACAGCGGCGGCTGTTGCGGCTGTTTGTCTTCACCGTCTCGTTCACACTGCTGTCGTCATGTACCGGTCAACGCATGTGGCCGCCAAGAACCTGACGTCGTACGCGACCAAGGGTACGATGCGTGGCGGCATCCCGCGCATCTACTACACGTGGATGAAGCCCGGTAGCTTTACGCGACGACGTTTCGAGAAGATGCGCAACCCGTTCGTGGACTTGGAAACCGGCACCTCCCTGTACTTCCGTGACACACGCGACTCTGCTGAGGCGGTGGCGCACGCGGCGGACAGCAAGGGTCTTAAGGGCATGGACAACGGCGTGGACCTGTACAACGAGTACCGCATCGTCCCCGACCTCTACCCCGAGGGCTTTCAATGGAAGCACAAGCTTAACACCGAGTACAATCAGTGGCGGTCGAACACGTGGCTGACGCCCGAGCTGATCCCAGAAGAGCACCGCGGGCGCTTCCTGTGCAACTTCCAGCTCAACGTCGTGGCGTACGACATGCGCGTGGTGAAGTTCAGCCCGAAGGATCACCGTCAATGGATTTACTGCGTGCTGTACGTGGGCAGTGGCAAGGGCATCGCCGGCTGGGGTCGTGCGGTGGCACCGAGCACGCAGGAGGCCCGTAACGAGGCCATCAAGGAGGCTTTCCGCAACATCATCGCCGTGGACCTTGAGCAGGAAGGCCCCATGTATCCGGTGCGTGTGAACGCCGATGGTGCGCGCGTGCTTCTGTATCCCGCCAAGCGCATCGTCGCGAACTTCCGCGTGGCTGACATTCTCTGTGCATTCGGCTTCCAGCACGCCGGCTGCCGCATCAATCTCAAGGCCTCCAACAATCCCAAGGCGCCGACCCACACAGTGGAAGGCGTTTTCGAGGCTGTCAAGGCGCTGCGCAGTGTGAGCGAGATTGCGGCGAGCCGTGGCAAGGTGCCACACTCACTCATCTACAATATCTACCCGTACTTGGAGGAAATGCGCCGGCGGAAGGGTATGATGGCGATGCATCCGCGTGGCAAAGACGGCATCTTCATGCCCGACCGTGTCGTCGACAACCGTCTGCCTGATCATCTCAAGAAGGGCTACTATGACGACATGTACTGGAAGGACTTCTTTGCCGGCAGCAAGGAGCAGCTTAACGAGCCAAAGATGGGCCTGCGAGGAGACCAGCTCCGCGCACAACTAGACCACAGCGGTGCGAGCGGCCGTGGCGCGGGTGGTGGCGCGAAGCCCAACAGGCGCCGCACGCTGGAAGATGTGCTGCGTCGTCTTGGCAAAACCACGGCCGACCTCGGTTCCCTCCCCGTCGCGAACGCGCGTCTAGATGCCAAGCTGCCGACTCACGTGAAACGCAACTACTTGCTTCACTGATGAGCGGCTTGAGCTCTTTCGTGAACCAAACGAAGGCAAAGAAAGGGGAGAGGGGGAGGACCTGTGTGAGGCAGTGAACCCTTGAATGACACACCCTCTACCCTCCTTTTTCAGCTTGTGCCTCTGTAGCGCCTGCCGCTGTCGCTCCTGTTTGGACTTTTCACCTCGTTGTCAGCCTCTGTTGCTTCACACGCCTGATGACTCAATGGTGTGATGCGTGCTCTTTTTGGTTTGTTGGTTTTGTTGTCGGTCTTCGCCCCCTCACGGACAAAGACACCCCCCTCACAGGCATACTGGTTTGACGAGAAGAAACACACACACAAAAAAAAAGGCTTTAAAATAGAAGTCAGCAGCAGCAGCCTTGACAGAGCTGGCTGAGTACGTCGAGTGCGTGCGTGCGAGAGCTGTTGGTGCTGCTTCCTGGGTGGGGAACTCCCCTGACGTATGCCTGGGTGGGTTGGCGTCAACAAGCGGTGCACGCTTTGCTTTTTTCTTCTTGCCTCTCAACAGCAACATATCGATGAGTTCTTTTCTCGTTTGCTGCTCACCGGAGGACATGCGCAGATACCCTCAAGCGCATTCACACCTTGGTGTGCCGTTTCACGACTGATCTCACTTCCTTCTTCTGCCCCCTTTTTCCCCCTACATGCTCATCCGCTAACACGCAGTGACGACGCGACTGCACGATCATCGTCGTGGCTCCTGTTTCTACCCTTGTTTCACCTGCCCCTTTCCCCTGTCTTCCGCGCACGCGTATAGCTTTCTCTTCTGTCCCTGGTCCTCTTTTCTTCCTACTCGCGAAGATATGCCGCCCGCATCATCGGTGCAGAAAAAGAAAAAGGCCGTGAAGCGTAGCCGTGAGCCCATGTTTGAGTCCGAGGAGGCTGAGATGGACACAGATGCCATGACCACAAACGCGCAACAAAGCCTCGGCTCTGAACTGCTGGACAACGAGGAAAACCGCGCCAAGACCTTCGCACAGCTGGGCCTGTGCGACGAGCTTTGTGCGGCGTGTAACGAGGCTGGCTGGCAGCACCCCACACGGATCCAGTCCGCCACGATTCCAGTCGTTGCGGAAGGCCGTGATCTGATCGGCGTTGCCCAGACGGGCAGCGGCAAGACCGGTGCCTACGTGCTCCCGCTCGTGAACTGGCTCTTGACGCAGCCCAAAGCCCCGTACCTTTCCGTGCTTGTCATGGTGCCAACACGCGAGCTGGCGCAGCAGGTCACGGCACAGTTCACTATGCTGGGCCGCAGCGTTGGCTTGCGTGTTGCGACACTGGTCGGCGGCACGGATATGGTTGAGCAGGCATGCGAGCTGAGCCGACGGCCGCACGTTGTGGTGGGCACACCCGGCCGTGTGAAGGACCACCTGAGCAACACCAAAGGCTTCAAACTGGTGAAGCTACACGCGCTGGTACTCGACGAGGCGGACAAGATGCTGGACATGGACTACGAGAAGGAAATCGACGCCATCCTTGAACACCTCCCACACGATCGACGCACGATGCTGTTCTCCGCGACTCTTAGCACCAAGGTGGAGCGCCTGCAGAAGGCGTCACTGCGCGACCCAGTGCTCCTCGAGGTGCACCGCAAGAACACCACAGTGGAGACGCTGAAGCAGTACTACGTCTTCGCACCCTTTGCCCAGATGATCCCCTACCTCCACGTGTTTCTCACCAAGGAAACGGGCAACCACATTCTCGTTTTTTGTCGCAGTGCTGCACTGGTGCACAAGGTCACGCTCACACTGCGCATTCTCGGCCACCGCGCGCTGCCTCTCATGGGCCGCATGGACCAGCACAACCGCAACATCGCGCTGACCCAATTCAAGGAGGGAAAGGTGCGCATTCTTGTTTGCACCGACGTCGCCCAGCGCGGTCTGGACATTCCGCACACAGACGTCGTCGTCAACTTCGCCCTTCCCGACCACGTTGAGGACTACATTCATCGCGTAGGTCGTACCGCGCGTGCGGGTGCGCAGGGCAAGGCCGTCAACCTCATTAGCCAGTACGACGTTGTGCTTCTTCAAAAGGTGGAGCAGCAGACAGGCGTGCGCTGCGTGGAGTACCCGCTCACGGAGCACGAAGTCAACGCAGCACTGCAGCGCGTGGAGGACGCCGAGCAGGAGGCCGTCCGTGAGATCCGCGAGAACGAGAAGGAGGAGAAGCTGCAAAAGGAAAAACAGCTCATCACGACGGCCCGCACGGCGAAGCGCGACCGCGGGGACAAGGACATGGGCTACGACGATGCCAAGCACGGCGCGGCGGACTTCTCCACTTTGCGCATGCGCCGAGACAACGAGGCCGTGTTTCAGATGACGAAGAAGGAGCAGCGCAAGTCGCTCTGGGCGAAGCGCCGCGATGCGAAGAAAGGCTCGGGCCAGTAACGGAACCACACACGCCGAAGGACGAGGAAGTTGTTCCTGTGCTCTTCTTTCCCCTTTTTTTGTTGCCCCCCAAGCTCTCCCCACATTTTTTGTTTCTCTCTCTCTTCCTTTGGCTCTAACATCACGGTTAACACACCAAAGCAACCCACCACCAAAATAAATAACATAAATCATTCAACGGGTGCACTAGAACGGTTTCTTGTTGTGGTATTTGAGGCCAAACACAGAACTCACTGGCTTCGTAAGCTGTCGCATCCCCACCACATGGTCGTGAACCGCAACGTGTGTTCCGCCGGCGGTGTGGGTCGTCGCGTCAGCGAACTGTTGTGCTCTCATTCACAGCACCGGAGCATACAGTGAGCCTCCACTTCCCTCAGCGGCTCTCTCCACCTGGACCGCTACTGTGCTTGTCCCTTCTTTCTTGACGTTCCACTCCTCTGTTACCCGACCTTACCAACCTACTTGCTGTGCTCACTACACCCCTCGACGGCATCGTCCGCCTTTTCTTCTTTTGAGCTCGTTGACCGAACACGCAGTCGCGGACACACATTACATCCACATACACACAAGGGTGCGTTGACAGCTGGTGGTTCATGTCGTCTGAACACACTGACGTGCCCGTCGAAGGCGGGAAGGACGGCGCACCACGCAAGCGCAACCGTCACCACCGCACGACGCGCCACGGCAAGGACGCAGCGGGTGCCCCTGACGCCACATCAGAAGGACAGTCAGCGCCATCATTCGACAGCGGCGCTGATCGCCACGAGAAGTCCGCACGCAGCGCACAATCTGACGCTTCGACGCGCTCGTCGGCTCGTCCGCCACAGAAAAGTTCCACACCGACTAAGCAACAGGCGGCCACGCCACACAACAAGGATACCAATAATAATGCACGCAGACCAGCAAAGCGCCCGCGCGATGCCGAGACCACTGAGGACGAGGATCCTGCGCACGCCACCGCCACCGCTGGTGCGGCTACGTTTGACGATGAGGCGGCTCGCACTCACCAGGGCGGCGGAGGCGACCACAGTAGCGTTGCCACCAAGGCCGTCACTGCAGGCAAATCGATGCCCGTTGTCGAAGACTATCGAGAGCTGAAGCTGAACCCTCACGTTGTGCAGTCGCTTGAAAACGAGTTCAAGTTCGAGAAACTGACGGGCATCCAAGGACGCTGCATCCCCGCCGCACTGCAAGGCCATGACCTGCTCGCCGAGGCCAAGACGGGCGCGGGCAAGACACTGGCGTTTTTGATCCCCATCGTGGAGATCATCTGCCGCGCCGGGTTTCGTGCGCAGAACGGCACCGCCTCTATCATCATCGGTCCGACGCGTGAGCTGTGCCTGCAGATTGAGGGTGTGCTGCTCAAGCTGCTCAAGTACTTCAACGGTTCCATCACGTTCCTCTGCTGCATTGGTGGGCAGAGCCGCAACCAAGAGAGCTTCAAGCTGGCGAGTGGTGTCATGATTGTTGTGGCGTCACCGGGCCGTCTGCTCGATCACCTCAAGTTGACTACCGACTGGCACACAAAGAACATGCTGGTGCTCGCCGTCGACGAGGCCGATCGCGTGTTGGACAACGGTTTCGAGGAGGACATGCGTGAGATTGTCTCTCTCCTCCCCAAGAACCGCCAGACATTCCTCTTCTCCGCGACGCAGACAACGCGTGTGGAGCAGCTGGCGCGCATCTCGTTCCACAAGCCGCCCATTTTCATCTCGATGAAGAGCAAGAAGGACAAGGCGACGGTCGACACGCTGGACCAGGGCTACGTGGTCTGCCCCAGCGAACAGCGCCTCATGGTCCTTTATCACTTTGTCAAGCGTAACCTGAAGAAGAAGCTCATTGTCTTCTTCAGCAGCCGCAACAGCGTGAGCTTCCATTGCGAGCTCTTCAACTACATTGATGTGCCATGTGTCGCCTTCCACGGCAAGCAGAAGCAGCACCAGCGGTCTGCGACGTACATGCAGTTTTGCAACGCGCCGAGTGGTGTGCTCTTCACGACGGATGTGGCGGCACGTGGTCTCGACATTCCGGAGGTGGATTGGATTGTGCAGTTTGACCCGCCGGATGATCCCGTCAAGTACATCCATCGTGTGGGTCGTACGGCTCGTGCCGGCCGATGCGGCAATGCGCTGCTCTTCCTCCTGCCGCAGGAGAAGACCTTCCTCAAGTACCTTTACGAAGACGCAAAGATTTCCGTCAACGAGTACGAGTTCGACGTCTCCAAGCTGAAGAGCACGGTGCAGGAACAGTTGGAAAAGCTGGTGGGGTCGAACTACTACCTCCGCGCGTCGGCGCGGCAGGCCTACGAAGGCTACCTGCTCGCCTACAGCAGCTCCCAGCTGAAGAACGTGTTTGACATTCATCAGCTTGACCTCGCCGCAGTGGCGCATAGCTTTGCGTTGAGCGAACCGCCGCCGATCAAGATTGACCTCTCTCAATCCGCCGCTCACATGAGCAAGAAGGCCCGCCGTGAGCACCAAGACATGCGCCACGCAAAGGACCCACGCCGGCGGAACGCCAATCAGAAGTCGATGCAGACGCGGCACTCCAACATTAGCGGCGAGTGGAACTGATCATCACACACACACATGGCTCACGAGCATCTTCAGCTTGCTGTTTTTTTTGTCTTTGACGTTGTTTGTCGTGTCTTGTGACCCGACTTGTCACCCCGTAATGCGTTTAATCAATAAAGCTCCGGGCCATGGTTACACAATCACTGCGACATGGCGACGTGTGCCCACCGGGAAACAAAACATAAATAAATCAATACAGCACCTCGCTTGCTTTTCGCCTCTCAGCATAGTTGTCGACGTTGACCACTTGGTGGGAAACGCACAGTGGGCACTGTGACGTGCAACGTAGGAGCTTGCTCGTCGGGTTGCCGCCGGTCGCCTCTCACGGCTGCGCGCGAGTGACTCTGAGTTAGACACAGCACGCGGCACTGCACTCCTTACCGCCCCCCCCCCTTGCTAGCCGCCGCGCCGTTCTTGCGACCCCGCGGCCGCAGCCCCTTTTTTTTCCCCTCCTTTTATAAGGCTCGCCCACTCTTCTCCGTCTCTCCTTCACTGGCTCTGCCCGCCGCTCTCGCTTGGCTCGGTGACTGATGGGCCGCTGGGGATACCGTCGCCACACCTGAACGACCATACATGCACACATCGAAAACATAATAAAGGTCTCACCACACGAACAACCTTTGAAGTCAGCGTTGTGTGTGCGTGTGTGTGCTGCTCACAGAAGCGTACAGACACACCAGACGGAGGACGAAACAGACAAAGCCGCGTGTGCGTGTGTAGGTGCACTGCGTTGTCGCACTGGCTTCTGCGCTACATGGCCTCTCCTTCTTCACTCATAGACTACACAACACACTCATTGTTCTCACTCTCTCTGCGACGCGCAATCGCTCCTCCGCGCTTCCCCTCCACAGTACGTGGTGCCTGCCAGTGGTAGATTTTTTTTGGTCGCACACACCAGCGCCTTCCACCCTCACAACTACCGCCGCTCTACGTGGCTCTTGGCTGACTGCGCAAACATTGCGCCAACGGAGGTGTGCGCGCACGAACGAGACAGCCATCCACGCGGCGATGCAGAATGGCGCCAGACGACCACGCACCCTGAACACGACCGCCGCGACGCCCCGGCAGCCCAGCCAGGCCCTCGCTCGCAGCATTGATGACGAGCTGCTCTCCGCATCTGTCAGCACACCCATCGCGGCCGCTTCTTCCTCGACACACAGCGGACGGCACTCCAGCGCTGTCGTGCGCACCGCGCTCGACGAGGACTCGGCACGCGCCACACGAGGCCCACTTGCACGCGCGGATAGCCGCGACGTCGCGCCGACCAACCAACCGGCCGCGTGGAACATAAGCTTCGGTGGCCCACCGCCCGGTGGTGCTGGCACCAAGCGAAAGCGCAAGCCCAGCCCACAGGCGGCCAGCGTCCGCGCCCGTCTGGAAGGCCGTGGTGGCACGCACGGCGCCGAGAACACAGCTGCGGCACCGGGCACCGCATCTGGTCGTGCCGCACAGGTCAGCGGGATGCCGACGCCGCCGGCCCCTCCGCCCCGTCGTCCCACCGTGCTGCAGGAGACACCGCTGTTTATTCGCGAAGAGCGCGCGGCGGCCGCGGACAAGGGAGCAGGACGGCGGTCGAGTGAACCCCTCGAAGCGTCGCCCGCGCCAGTCGCCACTTCCTTCTTGGCGCGCGGTCTCTCGCGGTTGCGGTCGTCGGCCTCGGTGGTGCTGCCTCTGAAGGAGAGTACCGTGCGGGGTAGTCACTCGCGGGCCCGACGGGAAAACCGCACGGGCGTCAAGGTCGGCACAGACGACTCACCGTGGAACCTCAGCACGATTCCGTCGTCCACCGCACGCCGCGGAAAGGACCACCACTTGCGTCGTCATCAGTCGCGTGGCGGTGGCAGCAAGGGAGAGAGGGCGAGCGAGGGGGGCTCCTCGGTCTCGTCCTTCTCGCGGGCGGAGATGCTACACTTCCTGCAACCCAGTCCCACCCACGGCGCCGCCGCCTCGTCGTCATCGACAGACCGTGGCCCGAGTGCGCCGCCTCTGGCCAGCGGTGATGCCCGCCACGCCGCTCTGTCTAGCATCAGTAGCTCCCTCGCTGACATTGTTTCCTCTTCGCGAAGCAGTTTGCGCTCCAGTCTGGCGGCGGCACCACGCGTGGATGGCACCGCTGCTCACGGTAGCGGCGGCACCCACAGCCACAGCAGCGGCCGTGACCTCGGTGCGGCACGCAGTCCCACAATGCTGGAGCCGCCGAACGTCTCTTCCATCCACGGAGATGAGGATGTGCTGCGCCGTCGGCAACAAGCCGCTCTTGACCGACAGCGACACGAGAGGAACAATGACGTTGGCGCCGCCACCGGACGCGCACACGGCTTCAGGACCGGCGGCGACGAACACACCATTCAACTGCCAGGGCACAATGCGGCGGCGACGGCGTTCACGCAAGGACTAGCGGAGCCGTCGCGCCGTCCGCGGCCCTCGGCCACCGCCGCAGCCTCGAAGACCGCTCTGGCTGGCGGTCGCCCTACATCCACGACGACCGGTGGACGAGACTCCGTCGGTGCCCGACCTCGTCGATCACGACTGCAGTCGCGGCTCGCGTCGCTCTCTCGCCTGTTCTTCTCAGTTTTGATCGTGCTCTTTTTCACCGTGAACTGGATGTGCGTGCTGCTACCGGTGCTCGCTGACCTCGACGGCCCGCAGGACACGCTCACTCGGTACTACGTGAACCCCGTTTCAGAGCTGCACGCGCTCTACCGCGTCGCCCCCTCTTCGCTGACGGAAGCTGGTGTTCAGCAGCTCTACGGCCGTGCGCTGAGCGAAGGCGTGGAAAGACTCGAGAGGTCGACGGCGCACCTCGCCGACGTTGTCAGTGCCTCAACGCGGGCGGATCAACTGCTTTACCTGCAGCAGCTCGTGCGTGCCTATGTGGCGGTGCAGCACCGCGCACGTCTCTACGCCCGAAGCCGCGACGAGAGTGCCTGGCGGCGGCTCGTGGCGTATCCCCTTGCAGACGCCTGGCGATTCGGGGTCGCCCGCCACGGACTGTGGTACTCGCTGCGCCGTCTTGTGCGTAAACCCTCCCTGCGGTATGTGCTCGAACTGCTTCGTGGCACAGCAAACTGCCTCGCGCAGAACGAGGAATTGCCGTGCCCGACGCTGCTGTTCGTGGAGCAGTCAATGATGATCCTCTCCGCACCGGACCCTGACATGGCGGATGATGAGGAAAGCATTGTGCAGGACGTCAACGCGGCTGTGGACACTGCGCTGCGTTCGCGACGACAGATCCACACGAAGTGGCCCACGCTGCGGCGCGACTGGGACAGCGAGGTGTATCTGGACACACTCCTCACCTTTGTGCGTGAAACGATCCGCCACACTACGCGCGGCTACAACCACCCTACTCCACCCCAGTGACGCCCCAAGTAGCGGTGCCCGTGCAGGGGAGGAAGCGGGAACGCACTGAAAGGCTTCACAAAAGAAGGAGAGAGAGGGAGGATTCACCACCGATGAAGGACGAACCGAGTCGATCGACAGGCCCCATCGCCAAGAGCAGCCGCCCCAAACACGCGCCACACACCTCTTTTGCATTGCTCATACATCCACTGACACACACACGCAGCACAGAGAGAGAGAGACAACTACCCACCGTCATCAAGTCCATCGGAAGGCGTAGACTAGTATGCGTCATGTGGTACACCACCGCGCCGTTGCTTTCTTTTCTATTCACTCACGTGCAACAACACACGCGCTGTCTGACACCTTGCCACCTGCACTTGACGGCACCGCTGCACAGGTGCTCCCCGCCATTGTCACTATTGGCGACAGTGCACAAAACTCAAAGAAAGCCGTCACCAGCTTAAAACCCGCCATTCTTTTGCTTTTCACTTTTTCTCTCTCTCTCATCTTGCTGGTCTCTCTTTTCCCATACCTTCCCCTCCCCCTTGTTGGTTCCGCAGTGATCAGTGTGACCTTCACACGGCCATAAAGGCCCACCAGCACACACGAGCGATCACTACCGCAAACGTCGGCCCCCGTACACACGCACACCGCATCGTCCCTTTTCTTATTGTTTTTCTTCGTCGTTGTGTTTGTTGGCCGTCGCGGCATCACTGTCTCATCGAGCGACGTCCCCCCCCCTATGGTCGACGACCGGCCTCTGCCCCGGCTGCCCGACGACGCGGTGACCCACCCATGTCGTATCGTACTCCTTGGTGCGGCCCAGTCCGGTAAATCGGCGTTGGTTTCGCAGTTTGCCTTCCATGAGTTCTGTGACGAGTACGTGCCCACCTCGCTCGACACGGTGTGCTGTCCCGCGTGCGTCGACGGCCTTTCCTACACTGTGAAGATCACGGACTGCTGCGCCGACGAGAGCTTTGCCAAACAGCGTGAAACGTACATGCGCAGCGCCGATATCGTCGTCTTGGTGTACTCGGTCACGGACAAGGCCTCGCTCGAATTCCTACGCACAGCGGTGCAGCAGGCACGCGACGCCCAAATGTACACCCGCAAGGGTTTCTTCCCCGTCTTTGTCGTTGGCACACACTCCGACGCCACGCAGGCTGAACGGCAGGTCTCATGGAGACGCGCAGAAGAGGTGGCCCGAGAGATTTGCCTGTCGCACGCCGAGCTCGTGCGACCGCTTTTTCTTCGCGCAGCCAAGACCAATCATGAGACAGCTGTGCAGGACGGTGTGCGCTCGCTGGTAAACAGTGTCTGGGAACCTTCACAGCGCGTGACCTCTGAAAAACGGATGTCATCCTCGTCGTCCTTGTCCCCTGCACCGTCCCCTCCACCGCCTTCCTCGCATGGTGGTGAGACGGACACGACGCCGCCGGCGTCGTTGCCCCAAGGAGCGTCCTCGACGGTGCCCTTCATGGAGCTCTCCGCGCGTGATGACGCGGCAGTCGCGACGCTCTTTGAGGCCTTGATTCGCCTTCACGTCATCGCCTCCACGGCTCACGACCTGCACATGCCAGTGAAGACGACGCCCATCACCAGTCCCATCACCGTCGCTGCGCCACCGTCCGTACTCGCCGATGACCACGCGCCGCCGCCGCCGCTGTCTGGGTTTCCTGCGCCAGCGGCAGCAGCGGCGATGAGTGGATCCTTCTCGTCGCCGCATCAGCGAACCTTCTCGGCGGCGAGCAGCAGCGCCACGGCCGGCGTCAACTCCGTCGCGGCGGACATGAATGTGTCCCTGAACTGTCTCCTCCCCTCCCCACTGTACCTTTACGGCACGCAAAGCGCGTCCGCCGGCTCGGGGCTCGGAGCCAGCATGAGCGATGGCGGCAGCGGTAGCAGCGGCGGGGCCCTTGGCCTGAGTGGCACCAATGCAAAGGCCAGCACGCACGTTGACCCGTCCCGCGGTGTCGGGCGGTCCGCAGCGGCCACCCCCCACAGTGCCTCGTACGTCTCTCTTGGCAGTGGACCAGGCAGTGTCGCGGACCTCGCCTTGAGCAAGAGCCCTCGAACACCGGCGTTGGTCGGCTCGAAGCTGCGCCTTTCACCGTGCGTTGCTGAGCCAACCGCCGCGGCCAGGGTGCACGACAGCCCGCCGCCGTCACCGAGCTCGCCAACGTTGCTCGAAAGCACACGAATTCCGGAGACGCGGCGGCTGGCAAAACGCACAGTGGAGGAGTCCGCACAGCCTGTCGTGGCACCGTTGACCGCACCCAAGGGACCATTGAAGGAACCGAAGACGGTGCATGTACGCGGGGACTCACGCGGCTCACAGCAGTCGAGTGCGTCCAAAGGCGCTGCACCGACGACCCGGTCCCCACGTAAGCACGAGAAGCCAAAGAAAGGTTCCAAGGAGAAGTGCACCGCGATGTGAGGGGGGCGGGGGCGCGAGAGCCCTTTTATCGGCCTCCGACGTGCGGACACAGACGGCACCTCACCCTGTCGTGATGTCCCACAGCTCTCTCTTGCACTCGCACTTGCTTGTTTTTCTTTGTTTTCTTCCGTCGGCACTTTCCCCTTCTCCATATTGCCGCTGCCTTCTTTTTTTTTTTTGCTGTTCACGGTTTAACGCTCAGCGTGTGCGTTTTTTGTTGTTGTTTTTAAGGCCTTCTCGCCTCGTTTTTGTTGCACTTGTACGTTAACTGTGCTCGTGTCGATTCGTGCTGGGCATCGCCAGTATTTCGTCTTTCCCCTTCCACACACACACACACACACTACCTCTCCACCAAATTTGCTGTTTCTTCTTCTTTTTTGTTCAGTTTTTGTTTGATGCTTCTCAGCCGTCGCGCAGTCGATAGGCGCCGTGCCGACACATGACCGTCTTGTGCCGTTGCTTCCCTTTGTTTCTTCGTTTAACAGCTTTGCACCTTCGATGATATCAGCACGTACTGGCTCACCCCCGACCAGGGAGCCGGGGACGCACGTGACACGTCTCCGCCATCGACAACCTTTCCTGCTGTTGTCGTTGAGCTGGTCAGGTTATTCCCATGACCGCGTGCACACCTACATCCACACACTGGTGCTGCCTCACTCCAACTTCTTTTTCCCCTTTTCTTCACCACGCCGGCGGACCCGAGGTGGACCCGGTAACTCTCACACGAACGCGTTCCTCTCTAGCTCTCCTCTCTTGCGATAGGAGACCCGGCGACAACCAACACACCGTGGCCTCCGCCCCTCCAGCGACGGGTTGGCTGGTTAACCGACATGGCGAGCAGCACCTTCAATGGCGTCGGCAGCGACTGCGGTGCCGTCCAACTCACTGACGGGACCGAGCTCACTGACATGCGCATCAGTGCATCCAATCCTTCCCTGTTTTTCCTACTCGTCACTGAGGAGCCCGCGCTGCTGAGTGTAGAGTTTCAAGAGTACGGCAGCGTATCGCGCTGCATGCTCCTGGCGAGTCCGTTCACGACGCAGCCTACCGTGGAGACGGCGGTCTGGCGGCTGGCGTCTCCTGAGCCGAAGAAGACGCTGACGATTCACCCCGCAGACGACAACTGCGTGGCTGGTGGTCCCGTTTCCCTGTGCGTGCGCTATCTGGAGGACAGCGGCACTGCCTTCTTCCGGATCAAAATGACGGCACGCCCGCGGTTCACCGGCATGTGGCTTCGTCGCACCCGTTGTGCCATCCCTGCCTCGGTCGCGCCGACCACCACCACCATTATGCGGCGCGCTCAGCCTGCCCCTCGAGGGCTCGTGGACAGCACAACTCTCTCTGGCTCCGCGGCCGTCGTGGCGCCTCTGGCGAGGTCGACGGGTTTGTCCTCGGAGGCCCGTGGTGCACAACCCGCGCTCTCGTCAGCGAACTTCACCGACGGCGTGCCGCGCTACGATGACGGTGAGCCCTTTGTTGACACGACTGGGGCCGACGCCTCTGTGGATGGCTGTGGTCCGCAGATGACATGCAGCTCACTCTATCTGGGTGAGTGGAAGGGCGCGTGGCACGAGGGTCTTGGTGTGTGCTTCTACAGCGTTGCCGACGAGGCAAAACTCGCAGAGCAGCAGGAAACACTTCTCCGTGCCACGTACGAGCGGCGTAGCATCCCCTGGTCGGCCCACACAATCCCCGAGGACCAGTTTGTCCCTGTCGACGCGGAACTTATTGGCAACCTCACCGGTCTCTCGAGCCCCGACGTGTGCCGTGGCTGGGACCTGATCCCCACCGTCAGGGACATCGAGGTGTACAGCGGGAGCTGGGTCGCCGGACGCAAGGAAGGCCGAGGCGTGTACCAGTGGGCAGATCGCGCGTACGTTGGCTCGTGGCTCGCCGGCCGCCGCGAAGGCGAGGGTCATCTTGAAAAGGAAGACGGCAGCTGGTACAAGGGCGCGTGGCACAAGGACCACCGACACGGCTACGGTGAGGCCCTGCTGCTTCCACTGGGAACCGTGTACAGCGGCCAGTGGCGCCACGGCCTCCGCCACGGTAACGGGACCCTGCGCTATCCGAACGGCGTCCTTGTCGAGGGCGTCTGGGAGAACGACACGCTGCGCGGCGACGTGCGTGCGCGGTTTGCGGACGGCACAACGTACGAGGGCAGCTGGCGGGATGGCCAACGCCACGGCCGCGGCGTTTTGACGCGCGCCGACGGCACCGTGCAGACGAACGAGTGGGATCGCGACGCGCCAACGGGCCTCGGCACCATTGAACACACGAACGGCGTCGTCTTCCGCGGCACGTGGGAGAACGGGGCGGTGCGCGAGGGCACGTACGTGTTCCCCTGCGGTGATGTGTACGAGGGCGGCTGGGACAGCCAGCGCCACTGTCGCGAAGGCCACGGCACCTGCACCTTCACCAACGGCGACATCTACTCTGGCGAGTGGCGCGGTGGGGTGCGGGAGGGTACCGGGCAGATGCGGTCAGCTGACGGTCAAGTTGAGTACGACGGCCAGTGGCATGCTGACCAGCGACACGGCGAGGGGACGCTGCGTGAAGGCCCGAACGTTTACTCGGGTGCCTTTGAGGCGGACCAGCGCTCTGGCTTCGGTGAGCAGCGTGAGGCAGACGGCTCGCACTACAGCGGCTACTGGCGCAACGGCCACCGCGCGGGGAAGGGTGTGTACTACGTCGCCTCCGAAGACATGACCTACGAGGGCATCTTCCTACAGGACCGTCTGCAGGCAACCGGCGTGGCGCGGCGTGAGGGCGGCAAGGAGCGTTACGCCGGCTCGTGGCTGGACGGTCAGAGGCAGGGGCATGGCACCCACACGTTCCCCAGCGGCGATGTGATCCGCGGTGTGTGGTTTCGCGGTGTACAGCAAGACGGCACGGTAGAGTACCTCTCGGTGGACGGCGGCAAGTACGTTGGTGAGTGGCGCAACGGTCAACGTGCCGGCCGTGGGACTCAGGTGGCGGCTGACGGCACGGTATACGAAGGTGAGTGGCTCGACGGCCGGCGGCACGGCACTGGCCGCCTGACACGCCTCAACGGGGAGACGGTGGAGTGCGTGTGGCGCGACGATAATCCGATGGACGGACCGGGCGAGGTCGTGTTCCTAGACGGCAGTGTGTACCGGGGCGAGCTCGTCATGGGCGTCCCACACGGCGAAGGCACGCTGACATACCCAGATGACACCGTCTTCCGTGGCCACTTCCACGAGGGCCTCTACCAGCTCTAGACTCTCTCTCACCGCGCGTCCTTTCGTCTTTGTCTCCCCCGCTGTGAGCGAGGGGGCGGGGAGGGGAGGGGTGAAACTAGCAGTAACGACTTGATGCCTTCCTCTCTGGCGAGTCATGTAAATAATGCGTGTTTGGGCGTATTGGCACCTACTTCCACTGATGTGAGTACACACACGCACAAACGCCGTGGGTGTGTGTGCTTCACTTTTTTTTCTTCTTGCCTGAACTACCACCCTCTCCCTCGTGCTGCGACTAGTCTGTACGCTTTGCGTCTCAGTGACAGCACCCAAGACAACATCAACAACCGCAAAACAAACAAACAAACAGACGAGAAGGCACAGCGTTCACTGCGTCGCTGCAGTGGCACTATTCTTTTTTCTTCTCTGCACCGCTGTGTTGATCCATGCACTTGGCTTGGCGCACCACAACACACACACACACACACAGACAGCCACCGGACTGCGACACGCCATGCACGCACCAAGCCCCGGAGTGGCAGATCACTGGTGTGTGCACGGCGTGCGCTCGTCTCCTCAGCAGTGTGCGATTCCCTCTCCTCCTAGACTCCACTCTCTTTTCTGACCCCCCCTCCCTTCTGTTCACTACTTGCTTCAGCGGGGCTTTGTCTCCATTTCTTCACGAGCGGTTCCCTCCCCATTAGGCGTCCCTTTGTCCGTTCGTCGCTTGTGCACCCGCTCTCTCTCTCCCTCTCCTTGTCAGCTTGTCCGGCAACTGAGAGACGACAGACATGGGTATCGCCGGCTTCTTTCTGTGGCTTCAGCGGTGGTATGAGAACTGCGTCACCAAGATCCCCGATGCGGTGGCGAAGGCGGCGGAGAACGGCGACCTCGCCGCACTTTCACGCAGCAAGCACTTTCGTGGAGACATCCTTTACGTTGACATGAACGGTCTTATCCACCCATGTTGTCACGACACCGCCCCACTGCCCGAACCACAGGACGAGGAGGAAATGATCGCGCGCATTTTTCAGTCACTGGATGTGCTCGTGCGCGTGGCCCAGCCCCGCAAGTCGCTTGTGCTGTGCATTGACGGCGTCGCACCGCGGAGTAAGATGAACCAGCAGCGCAGCCGGCGCTTCCGTGCGGCCGAGGAGCGCTTGGAGGGTGACGAGGTGGCCAACGCCTGCGCGGACAAGATCGTCAACGAGTTGCACCTCCCGCGGCCTTCCGTGCGCACACGGTGGGACCACAACCAGATTACCCCATCCACCGACTTTATGGAGCGCGTCGGCATGGCGCTGGAGTGGTTCATTGTGCGAAAACTCAACGACGATCCCCTGTGGCGGCCGCTGACGGTCGTCTTCTCCGACGCGCACGTGCCCGGAGAGGGTGAGCACAAACTCATGGAGTGCATCCGTGGCCTCCGCGCTCAGCCGGGCTACAATCCCCAGACGAGTCACGTCATCCACGGCATGGATGCCGACCTCATCTGCCTCGGCCTCACAACCCACGAGGAGAACGTCTCCATCCTGCGCAACCAGCTGACACCGACGTTCCAGCCGGACACGAGCCGCTTCTGTTACTTCGACCTCCGCCGCTTCCGTGAGCGCCTCCGCGAGGACTTTGCGAACATTCCGAACATGAAGTTCGAGCGTGTGCTAGATGATTACGTCTTTTTGTGCTTCTTCGTCGGCAACGACTTTCTGCCGCACGTGCCTCTCATCTCCATCAAGACAAAAGGCATTGAGCTGCTGCTCGACACGTACGTGCGCTCGTTCGAGGAGGTCGGCTACCTGACGAAGGGTGGCGAGATTGATTTTGCGAGCGTGCGCCGCTTCCTCCAGGTCTTCATGAAGAACAGCTACAAGAAGCTGCAGAAGGAGTACTACGGCGTCATGCGCGCCAAGGACCGGGCGAAGCAGAATGTCGGCGACCGCCTCTCCACCGCGCAGGAGGAGATGGACATGCAGAAGGAATCGCTCGAAAAAGACGGCAGCAACGCACAGGAGGTTAGTGACGCCATCTTCTCCATCATGGTCTCCGCGGAAAAAGAGAAGCTGAGGCTGGTGGCCGATACCCAACCGTTGGAGTTCTCGTACTTGAGCGACGACTTTCGGGACGCGTACTACCAGCACAAGCTCGGCTGGGATCCGACGAACCGTGCGGCGTTTGAATCGAACGTCAAGACACTCTGCGAGGAGTACCTGCGGGGTACGCAGTGGGTCCTGCGGTACTACACGCAGGGGTGCCCGTCGTGGTCGTGGTACTTTCCGTACCACTACGCGCCGCTCCTGCAAGACCTCGCACAGTTCACAGGGAAGGTCAACGTGACCATGGAGAAGAGTGCCCCGCTGCACCCGGTCATTCAGCTACTTGCGGTGCTTCCGCGTCCCAGCGCGCACGCATTGCCCGAGGCACTTCAAGCACCTGTGCACGACCCTAGTTCGAAGCTCGGCGTGTTCTACCCAGACCACGTGGACGTGGACTTCAGTGAGGCGAACTTTTCGTATCAAGGCGTGCTGCGCATTCCCTTCATCGACAGCCAGAAACTGAGCGACACTGTGCTTGACCTTGTCGACCTTGAAGAAGACAAGGGCACACCCTTGCTCTTCGTCCACGAGAGCCACCCGCTCTGCAAGCCGCTAGAGGCGCTCACGAAGGTGACTGTCGACAAGGGCAGCGTGGCAACCACCGTCACCATTCCCCCGACCGTCGCGTCCATCTCACCGGTGGCAGGCCAGGTCGGGACCTACATGTCTGGCTGGCCCACACGTGCGCGCATTGAATGTCCTGATCCACAACTGGTGGCGCACAAGGTACCGCACACCAGCCCGATAGACGACAACGCCGTTCACTGCTTCCGCTACGACACGCGGGTCTTCTCCGATTACCAGCAGCGCGTCGTGGGAAGTCAGGCGAAGAAAAAGAAGACGAAGCGTGCGCGCAGTGTTTCACCGGAAAAGCACAGCGTATCGACCCACGACGCCAGCACGATCTCACCGAAGAGCAAGAAGCGAAAGGTCTCCAAGAAGGCTCCCGGCACTGCGATCAAGAAACAAGCCAAGGTGGTGGCGGCCACATCCGCGTCTCCTTCACGGGGTGCGACCCGGATGACGAAGCGGAAGCTCGGCAAGGCGCTGCCTACCGAGGCAATCGTCAAGAAACAGAAGCAGCACCCCAACCCGACACGCAGCGCGCCGGCCAACACCAAGGACCTCTCCCACACACCAACAACAGCGGAGAAGCGTCTGTCAAGGAAGGCCCGAAAAGCACTGAAGGCCTCCGCGACGCCGGCGAAGAAGTCTCCGCGTGTCGCAGTGAAGACCACCACAGCAGCGTTGAAGGCTACCACAGGTAGTGCGCAGAGCGCTGTGAAGACAGAGAAGAAAAACAAAAAGGCACGTCTACAGCAACAGCCTCAACACCTCCAACAAATGACGAAGAAGCAGAAGAAGCATTGACGGACGCTTCAGCACACGCCCTCTCTCTCTGCGACTCGCAGTAGGGTGAATCTCTGTTTCCTGTTCCCCCCTTTTTTTTGCGTTTAACAACCGATCGTTTCTCCCCCATCCCCTCGACTGGGTGAGAGCGTGAGGCACTACCTAACACACACACACACACACACGGTGAACCAAAATAGAATAAAAAGACGTCAACCAGGAAAAACAGTCCGCAACGAGGTAGCATCACCACCAGAAGCAAGTAACCTTAAACGCCTATCGGATTCACACACATACCACACCAAATCGGTTAGGCCGATCCCAGCACCACGCTTTGCCCCCTCGTTTCTCACATGTTCGTGAGCGATGGTCGCAGAGTCAACACTGGCACCACACACCTGTGAAGACAATCTTCTTCTCCTACTTGTTCGCGTTCTCTCTCTCTCTTTCTGATGTCAAACACACATGCACACACACACACACATACACACACACACACACACACACACACACACAACCTCAGCAGAGTCTGCAACAGCCCATATCACCTTTTCTCTTCTTCCTCCTTTCCTCGTTGTCACGCGTCAACAGCGTGTGGGCTTTGGTCTGATGAAGTGAAGCAGATACTGCCCGATCTCACTCTTTCTCTTTCGCAAGTACACTCACATACTCGTCTGTTTTTTTTTCTTTCCCCGTTGCCTCGGTGCGCACGCAGCTTGGCGTTTGCACGGATGACTTCCAGCTCGACCAACCTCGGCACGAGCGCACAGGAGTGCTACGACCGCGGCGTGCGCCTTCTGCAGAGCGGTGAGATTGCGGATGCTACTTTACAGTTTCAACAAGCCGTCTTCTTTGACGGTGAGAACGCCAACCCGCTCGCTGCACTGGCGGAGTGCCACGTCTTTCTATGTGATCTGCCCTCCGCCGTGCGCTACTACCGGCGCGCGATGTGGGTGCTCACGCGCCGCCGTCGCGCACAACAGCGGGAGTACGAGCGTGAGCACGGGCCCATGCTTTTCCTTGTCGGCCAGCAGGCCACCACCAACGCCTTGTACTGTGTAACCCCACCAAGCACACCGTCGCTCACCGTCACGGCAGGCACCTCGGCGAGCACCGGCGGCGCACTCGGCGCTGGCACACCGACAGAGACAGCTGCGACCGGGCAGGACTGCATCCGCGTCCCCAACCCTGGCGCTAATGGTCGCACCAAGGCAGGCGACTTCAACGATGACTCGGGGGTGCCTCTGCAGGCAGTGCAGAGACGGTTGGCCGCCTTGTTGGATGCTCTCGGTCTCGCGCTGTTCCGGCTCGCCCACTACGAGCAGGCGCTGCGCTTCTCGCTGGAGGCGTTGGACGTGCTCGGCGAGAAGGCGGACATGCGCGTGACGGAGCGGCCGACCTCGGGTACCTCCTCGCACAGCTGCGAGGACGCGCTGCCCTCGTCCCCAAAACCTCCCCGTCCTGGCGAGGCGGCTTCAGCGGCCGCCGGACGACGGTTCGCGCCGACCGTACAGCTGCATCGATGCACCTACCTCATTGCCCTGCAGCGAACCGAGGACGCCGAGTACGCTCTCGAGTCTTTCCTTGACCGCTACCCCGAACAGCAGGCGGAGGCGGGGGCGCTGCTGGTCCAGCTCTATTGCAACCGCCAGGCTTTCTCACTGGCGCGCAAAATGGTGGAGAAGTTGGAGGGTGCCTGCACGAGTGTCAGTGCGCGACAACAGAGCCTCAAGATTGCGCAACACATCTTCAACAAGCAGTACATGCGGTACCGCACCAAGGCGCTTGAGCGGCGTGACCTGGGCACGATCAGCAAATGCATTGATGTGTACCCCAACGACGTGGACCTCCTCTTCACGCGCGCCAATCTGTTCATCGAGCGAGGCGAGCACAAACGTAGCGTGAAGGACCTTTTCCAGTGCGTCCGTGAAACGAATGGGCAACACCGCGGCGCTGTTGACGCCATGACATCCGTTCTGTTTTCGCTAGGTAGCGAGCTAGGCGAGGGCGGGGAGAGCAGCCTGGAGGAGGCGATCGCCTACTACACGGAGTCGCTGAAGTGGCGGCCCGACAACCCACTAGTCATTCTCGCTCGGGCCGACTGCTACGTCAAGCTGGAGGATTATCAGCAGGCCTTGGCTGGATACCGAAAGCTGCTCGAGATGAACCCGGACGACGCGGAGGCCGCACAGCGGATCGCCTTTCTTCACGATCGCTGGGGGCGGAAGCTTCACACCCAGGGCAAGGTGCGCGAGGCGGAACAGGAGTTCACGATGGCCATCAAGTCCAGTGACCAGGAGCCGCTGTTCTACTATCACCGCGCACTTTGCCGGTTCGCGCTGGGCGAGTCGCGGTATGGCCTGCGCGATGTCCTGTCGTGCCAGCAGCTGCAGCCAACGGATCCGCGGATACGCGCCTTCATTGTGCGCTACCTTGGTTCTGCTGACACCCCCGAGACGACACTCTCGTCCAAGGAGGCAGAGGCGCGCGCTCTGCTCTACTTCAACGAGGAGGGCAACGCGGCGCTAGCTCAGCGCGGGCCCGGCGTGAAGAACTTCACCGTGAGCGCAGCGCGTGCCGCCGCCCTGTACGGGCAACCCAGCGCCCGCCTCCGAGAGGCGCTTGAACAAGGGGAAGCGACGGCCGACATGCCCACCCTGCGAGGCGGTGTGCGCCACGACGGTCTGCCGCGGCGGGCACAGCCCCCATCCACTGCGTCGGCGGCCAGTGCTGGGACAAACAAGACGAGTGCGAGACAAAGAGCGGCAGACAAGCGAACCACTGCACACTCCCTTCCACCACCGACGAAGCTGCGCACTTACCAGGACCTTGTCATTGCGCAGCATCAGCCGGACGGCGACCCGCACGCTGCTGTCCGCGGTAAGAGCAGCGACGAACTGCGCTTTAAGTTCGCCACCAGTGACGCACAGCCCAGGTCCGTATCTGGAACTCCATTTGCCATGGTGCAAGGCGCACGCACGGGCCTCCACGCGCGCGAGCTCCCCGCGTTACCGCCAACCAGCAAATCTGCTCGCCAACGCACGGGCACACACCACACCATTTCACAGCCCCACTGACAGTGTCACACACACAGTCTATGGCCACCCTTTTCCCTCTCATTGACGCACTTGTGTACGCCAATAGCACATGTATCACCTCACCGTCTCGTGCGTGGCGGGTGGCCACGGCTGCCACCGCCCCTATTTCTTGCATCCCTACCGGTGATGCACGACGCAACGAAGACACACCTCGCACAACACCACCGTTCGCGTGGCACTCGCATCTTTTTTTTTTTTTTGCAGCCCTGTCGTGGTCATGTGTACCGACACGGATGTCTTGCGCTTCGTTTCTTCGTTCTGCTCGACTAAGTGAACGATGTGACTAAGCAAATCCGGTTGCTACGAGTAGGCAGGTACGTAGAAGGCCTTTCTGCAGGTGAGAACAGAGCGAAAAAAGAGGCGTTTGAATCGTAAGAAAGTGGAGCACGGTGTGGCTCTACTCGTTGCACCAACGTGCACGTGACACACATGCATACACATGTGCATGGACGCCGCATACCAGGTCTTCTTTCCACTTCCACTCACCCGCACACCCTCTCGTCCCTCTTTCACGTACCTCCTCTTGTTCTTCTCTGTCTCTCTCTCACACACACACACACACTGTCTCTGCACTTGCAGCGTAGTGCATCTTTCTGCAATTTCCGCTACCCCCTCTAACAGTCGTCCGCGACAGTATTAACAAAAAAAGTCAAGAGCGAATATTTACCCATAATGTTTCGTCGTGCTCTCAGCGCCACCTCGGCCACCGCCTCGTTGGCCCGCTGCAGCCGCAGCTACACCAACTACCAGCACTTCAAGTACCCCGTCTACAAGGGAGCGTTCCTTGCCGTTGGCGGGTACTTTATTGTGATGTGGTTCGTGTTCGCTCACATGGGTAGCCGTCTCACTGCTCGCAGCGAGTACAAGAAGGACTACCTGCGCGTGTGGCGCCGCAAGCTCGGCACTGGCTACCAGTGGGCCGACGCCTGGGGCCCGTCGATGGACACCATCTACAAGAACCTGCCCGAGGCTGTGGAGGATGCCGAGTAAGTGCCTTGCGCCTGTGCTGGTATGGACTAGCTTTGCTTGGTGTCTTGGAAGTTGGAGGATGCCGGATGCGTATCAAGATGTGATGCCCTCACCAACAAGGACGCCATCTGGAAATTGAAAAGGTAGGCGAATGATTTCTTTTTTTTCTTTTGTTGTGCACCTTTCTTCCTATTCCCTGTCTCTCTAGGAGAGACCCTTTCCTACGAACGCACCCTCCCTTGTCCGCCCACCATGCACACGCGGAACAATGGGGAATGGGGGAGGGGAACGGGCACATCACTCACTTCGCCTTTTTTCTTTTCTCTTTGGCTCGTGGAACGGAAACGGTACGTAGGCGTGTTTTCCCCCTCTTCCTCTTGTTTACTATGACTGTTTCACCGTAGGATTTTTTCTTCCTTTTTTTTTCGTTCTCTCTCTCTTGAGCATCACTTGTTCAATTGTATTCCTGTAGCAGGAAACCTCCCAAATGACACAAACAGAAGTACTAACACACCACAAGAGATGTTTGGCAACCGCTGGCGCAACCCCCGCACCTGGTCTATGTGCGGACAAGACACCGATAATCTCGAGTGCTTCAGCGACACGGCGACGCTACCACGTAAGAGTACACGCCTGTTGTCTGCACGATGCACACCACGTTTGCACACACGAGGGAGGAGCTGTTCTGGAAGAGTGGTTGTCAAGGGTGGAGGTCACAGTCCTGGAACACACCCCCGCGTGCCGTGCCTCCCCGCTCCGCCAAGCTGGGAATTGGCGTGCGTCGCAGCCCACCTCTGTCCCTCCTGTCGCTCTCCCGACCTCATTGGGTGTGTGCGGGTCACGTCCTGTCAATCCACCTTCCACACCACCGCTCACTTGTTTTTTTCTTCTTCCAACACCCTCTGTCTCCGTCATTTTTTGTTTATGATTGATTTTTTCCTCCTCTTGTTCGCCGTGCGTTTTGTTGTGCGTCCAGCACTCGCGTGGCTGATTTGCTCACACTGCGTTTGACAGCATCACCAAGACGTGCATAGCTCTTCGTTCTCTCCTGCCCCGCCGAACAGAACGACAATCGCCGCTTGTGCTCAGCGTTGCGAACGATGCGAGTATCGCGTGCTGCCTTGGCGTCACTCTCGGCGGCCGGTGCCCCGTTGGTGCTCTCGCAGCCGCGTGCCTTTAGCAAAGGCTCTGTCACTGACAAGGCAGTATACTACGTGAACGGCGAGTGGCGTCGGGCCAAATCTGGCGCGACTCTGAATGTTGAAGATCCGTGCACCCACGATGTGATTGGCGTGATTGCGAACTGTGGTGACACGGAGACTCGCGACGCCATCACCGCCGCTACATCCGCCTTTAACACGTGGAAGCACACGATGCCCAGTGCCCGCGCACGCATTCTGCGGCGGTGGGGTGACCTCATTCTGGCGCACCAGCAGGCGTTGGGTCAACTCTTATCGCGTGAGTCGGGCAAAGTGCTCACCGAAGGCGTTGGCGAGGTAGCCTACGCTGAACAGTTCATTGAGTGGTACGCCGGGGAGGCCGAGCGAATCTACGGAGACATCATCCCCGGTCCACGACCTGGTGTGCAGACGACTGTCATCAAACAGCCTGTCGGCGTCGTTGGCGTCATCACGCCGTGGAACTTCCCGGCGGCCATGATCACACGCGCGGCCGCCGGCGCGATAGCGGCGGGCTGCACCGTGGTCGTGAAACCATCGGAGTTGACACCGTTCTCGGCCCTCGCCCTCGCTCAGCTCGCAGAGCAGGCGGGTGTGCCTGCAGGTGTTTTCAACGTCGTGACGGGCGATGCCGCGCCGATCGGTGGCGCGCTGCTTGACAGCTTTGATGTACGCAAGATCTCCTTCACCGGCTCCACACGCGTCGGAAAAGAACTGTTTCGCCGCTCCGCCGACACAGTCAAGAAGGTGGCCCTCGAACTGGGCGGCAACGCCCCTCTCATTGTCTTCGCCGACGCGGACCTTGAGCGTGCGGCAGACGGACTTGTCGCGGGCAAGTTCCGCAACGCCGGACAAACGTGCATCTGCGTGAACCGTGCACTGGTGGAGGCCAGTATCTTTGAGAAGTTCACACGGCTTATCGTGCAGCGTGTGCGCGCACTCAAGGTGGGAAACAGCTTTGACCCCTCATCCAAGATCGGTGCCATGATTAACGCCGGCGCTGTCACTCGCATGGAGGCAGTCGTGGCGGACGCGGTTCAGAAGGGTGCGAAGGTGGAGTGCGGTGGCCGCAAGCCATTGGGGCTGTTCAAGGGCAATTTCTACGAGCCGACCGTGCTGACCAACGTCAACCACGCCACGTGTCGTTGCTGCCAGGAAGAGCTCTTTGGACCGGTGCTTCCGTTGGTGCCCTTCAACAGTGAAGCGGAGGCGGTCACACTCGCCAACGCCACCCCGGCTGGCCTTGCATCGTACGTGTTCACCACGGACTATCGCAAGCAGCACCGTGTGGCGGCAGCGCTGCGCTTCGGGATGGTCGGTGTGAACGAGACGGCGCTTTCTTCGCCGTGCGCCCCCTTTGGTGGCATCAAGGAGAGCGGCCTGGGACGTGATGGCTCCAAGTACGGCATTGACCCGTTCGTGGACATCAAGTACGTGCTGCTCTCGACTGAATAGCCACTCGCTGTGGTGTGGACTCGGTCGATACAATTGCCGCCGATGAGGCCGATCCTCTCCCTGCACCGTTCAGTCTTTCGTTTGCTGGCTTTTACTCACGTTCACACACATACACACACACACTCGCACTTTTGACCTTTTTTTTGCTTTTCCTCTCGTCGCTAGGGCTCAGCGTGCCCATCTTATCGCTCAACGTCTCACCGAAAGGCAACAACAGCCACATCTCTCGCAACCACACGCAGAGTTTGACGGCTAGCTTATCTCTCGTTGTGTGTCGAATCAGCACGCACATTTGAACACTATTGCCGCGTTGGCATCCATGCGTCACTTCTCACTCTTCTTCACCCGCGCCACCCCTTTCTTTTTTTTTTTTACTTTCCGTGAACAAACGTTAAACACACCACACAACGACACTGCCCCGAAATCGTGCTCATCACTGCACTTCACACATCACACGTGCTAAGAGTGGTGCCTTCACGTCTCTCATCCCTCCAGTTACTTTTGCTGTGCTTGTTATTTGTTTTTAGCACTCATATCGAAACTTGCTGCCTGTCTCTACACGCCCACACACATGACGAACGCTCTCAGCGTGATTCGCGGGCCGTCCGCCGCGCGGCGCTCCTTCACGATGGCGTTCTTGTCGTGCCTGCTCCTTGCACTGGCGGTGCTGGTGCCACTCGCGGCGGCGCGCTGCCCTTCGAACGGCAACACGCGTGTCGTCTACATCACCTCCAACATGGGCGACAACATTTGGTCCTTTGACACCAGCGGGAACTTCATTGGCGAGGTCATTGACAATGCTTCGTTTCCTTCGGATGTCAAGGTCGACAAGCTTCGCGCGATGCAGTTTGGCCCCGGTGGTCACCTCTACGTGACGAGTGCGCGTGGCACCTACAGCCGCATTTTCGCCGTGAGTGGCAATGGCCTATTGAACCACACCCTGAGGAAGGACTGCATGCGCAGCTATCTCTTCACGGTGGCGGCGCAGGACAAGTCGAACCCGCTGCTGGATCACCCGTACGACATGGCGTTTCATCCCACGACAGACGATATCTACGTCACCAACCAGAACACCGCCACCGTCACGCGCTACACTCTCAAGAGGAAGGCCTCCGCGACGTCGTTCCCTGAATGGGTGCCGGCCGCCAACGCGAAGCACGCCTTGGCCGGCGTAGACGGCAGCCGCTCCCCCGCCACCGACGCGGGTGCGGGTGGCGTGGGTAACAGGGACGATTCCCTTGAGAGCTGGACTGGTGCGGCGACGGGAGTGTCCCCGGCAGACTTGCCGGATAACGCGGGTCTGTTCGCCTCTTCGTGGAGTGCCGAGTACCAGCTGGGCTCCGTGCGTGGCATCACTATGTCGCCGCTGTTGCCCCGCGAGTTGGTGGAGGGCAACGGCGTGCCGGGCACCTACATGGCGAACAACAGCGAAATGGCGTACTACTTGCTTGTGTGCGACATTGCCGAAAGCGTCGTCCACGTGTTTGACCCTGACACGGGTGCACGACTGTTCGCCATCAACACCCCGTCCCCCGTCCAGGTGAGCTTCCCGGCCCGTGCGTACCGCAGGGACAAGAGCGCCCCGAACCACTATGCGCAGCCCTACTTTTACGTGACGAGCAAAGAGGACGGCATGGCCTACCTTCTGCGCTTTTCGGCGCACACTGTCACCACCGGCAGCCGCATTCAACACGGCATTGTCGACCGCACCAACCTGCGCGGCATCTACCGCATCACCACACCGGTGCCCTCACACGCGCTCAGTGGCCTGTACGAGCACGACGCGCGCGACACGCTTCTCATTGCCGACCGCAACGGTCGCCGCGTGTCGCAGTACGCGTCACCGTTCACCACGGATCACGAGCACAGTGGTGGCCCGGCGCCGCAGCTCGGCTCGTTCGTGAATAATCTGCCTGACCAGCCCGAGTTCCTGCTCTCCGTCGTCGTCGAGAACCAGCGCAACCTACCCTTCTGCCACGAACTGGCCCCGAACGGTCAGTTCCGCCGCGCTGCGTTGTGCATGGCCACACGCCTGTGGACAGTGGTGCTGGCGCTGATCCTTGTCGCTATTCCTACTATGTGGCTCGTTCGCAAGCTGCTTCTCAAACAGCGCTCGGCGGCGGCATCGACCGGTAGCAAGGAGTCGGAGCCGCTGCTGAAGGAGGGCAGCGGCCAGGCGGGTGCGGCCCCACGGGGCTACGGCACAACGGATGAGCTGTAAGCGTTGTCTGTTCGTTCTCCTGCCCTGGTAGGCATGCGTGTGCACCCAGAAGCCATCAAGAGTGACCCCTCTCTGCCTGTTTGGGATGTGCTCCTTCTCCGCTTCACTTCTCGGGGATTTTCCCTTTCTATCTCCTTTTTGTTGTTAACGCCGCGGTACCAAACGTTGTGTGAATTCAGCTCTTGTTGGCTTCCCACTTTTTTTTCTCTTTCCCCCCTCCGTGTCTTTCATGCCCTCTCGTTGCTGAAGGTTGCTCCACACGTTTTCCGCTGGCGCGTCGTTGCGCACAATCGAATGGGTCACGCACATGCACGGCCACATCACCGTCATTAAAAAAAAGAAAAGAAGGAATCAACACCCAATAAGAGTCGAATGCATCGGCAGATGTGATGCGTTGTGCTAGTACTCTCTCTTTTTTGTTTTTTGTTTTATTTTCCCTGTTTCCGGGTGAGCGCGACAAGTCATCACATCTCGTGGGAAGAAATCCGTGGCACGCTCTGTACCGTTCGGTGTCCTCGCAGCACCGATCCGGCGGCGAGGCGACGACATGTGTTGTTGTTGCTGTTCGCCCGCCCCGTCATGCCAGCGGTGTCACGCGCGTGCGGGGTGATTTGTTCCCCGCACAGACACAGCCAACGTCTCTCTCGCGATGGCCGTCACAAGTGCCTACCAACGAGAGAGGTTTCCCCTGTGAGTGCGACCAGCCTGATTGCATCTTGACCTTGACGACTCATCCCACCTCTCTCACTCCGTTTTTCACCCTCCCTCCCTCGTCTGGATCAAGTCTGGTGCTCGTCTACCGGCCACTCGCCCCCCCCCTCCCCTCGCCACCACCGGTGAGCTTTTCACCTGTTGTCTTCATCACTTTTTTTTTTGTTCGCGAAGCTGTCGTGTGTGTGATGATTCCCAGAACATCGTTCGGCCTGCTACGTCGATACACCACGAGCAGTAGTGGCGGTGGTGGGGGCCACGGCGGAGGCGGCACTGGCCGTTCGTCTTCCGTTATTGCCTCCTTGCTGCGACTACGCCAGCAGCACCAGCGCGCTGGTGGAGACCGCAGTGCACGAGGCGGCAGCAGTGGCACCACACCGTCGAACCTCTCGCTGCTATCCAGGGATGCGTTGCGCCTGCTGAACAGCGAGGCAAGAGTGGCTGATGCCTTGTCCGATGTGTCAAAGGACAACCCTCTGTACGGTGCCGAGGTGGGCAAGCTGCTCGCTGTCGCGGCCACCTTTGGCGGCTCCACCACACACGGCCGGGTGGAAGAAGCCCTTGACTGGGTCACCTCTCACCCACACCAACTCACCACCACACGGCAGGTGATGTCCATCGCCATGCCGCTGCTCAACCTGCAAGATGGCGCGCACGCTGGTGCGGCGTACGTCCTCCAGACTCTCGTGCCTCTGCTGCTTGAGGCGCTGGCTCGAGAAGGTCACCAGCGAGTCGGGGCCGCGTGTGCGACGACGGAAAAGCCAGTAGACGACATACACCGGCAGTCCCTCGTTGCCGTCATCTCTGTGTTTCAGCTTATTGAAAAAGTCTTGTCGTCGGATACCGCCGCCGCCACCACCGCGTCCCAGGTGCCTGCGATGGTGGGACTGTTTGAGGCCGCCTCTGCCGCACTGAGGCGGCTATCACGCAGCGACGCGAGCAACGACACACAGGAGAGCGTGGCACTTGAGCTTGGTGACTGTGTGCATCCCGTGGAGGCGTTTCTTGCGTTGGCCAAGGCCGTCGACGAGGCAACAGCCGATGGTGTCGACGCAGGGCAACTGGCCTGCTCATTGCATGGCGCACTGCGAACAGACCTGCTTCCGGCGCTCAGCACGTTCTTGCTGGGCTCGGAACAGGCGAGGGAAAGTGGTGAGCGGCACGGACGAGCAGGCGCCTCACTGGCGTCCCCACGCGCCACGGCGTCTTCCCTTCGTGGGACAGGCGATGTGGTGCGGCTGCTTCAGTCCGTGCTTGCTCTTCATCAGTGGTCAGCATCACTTGCGGCGCCGACCGCGCGTGCATCGTCCTCAGCCGACGCCGTCCACACACTGCCGTTGCTCGCTTCCCTACTTTCCTTGTTACCCGGTGCGATATCTGCGGCATCTGCGCGGGACATGGCGAATGCAGCACTGGCCGTCACACGGGTCCGGCAAGTCACTCCCGCTCTCGTGGCCGAGCTTCGAGTGGTGCCTCTGGTGGTGGAGGCGATGCGGCCGAAGCTATTTCAGCTGGCCGGCACGCACCAGAGTCAGCTTGGCGCACTGGAGTGCAGCCTGCTCTTGGCGAACTTTTCAAAGTGGAGCGGCGACGGTGGCACGTCAGCCGCCATTCCGGAAGACCTTGAGGAGATGCTCTTCGCGCGCATGGCGGCGCAGATTCGCTTCGCCTACGCCCCTCAACTGGTGCCTTTGTTTGAGTCTCTTGTGCGCTTCAGCCGACAGCCCGATGACTCGACATCTCGCGCCGCAGCTGAAACCGCTTCCGCCTTCTTTCGCCGAGTGCCGTCGGCGGAGGTAGCCTTGCGTGCGGCACACCACCGTGTGCTTGAACTGCTGCGCGACGAAGGCAAGTTGAGCGTCGCGGATGCGGCCCACATTCTTGGTAGCTTGGCTGCGCTCCGCGTTGCGGACTCCCTTGCGCTCGAGTTTTTCCTCGTCGCAGAACCCTTATTACGGGGCGGGCTCGCTGCGCACGAGGCGTCGTCGTCAGTCTCTCGCTCCTCCTCACCGTCGGCCTCCGCCCACGAGAGGCGAACGGCCGCTCATGTGCGAACAGTTGCCTTGCAGGCGCTAGCGGCCTTTCTGTCCACGCTCGACACGATGGCCCCTTCTGACGAAGAGGTGCGCGTGCGGGTGATAGCGTTGCGCGACGGCTTGCTGGAGTCGGCCGTTGCCGATGCAAGCGCGGCCTCCTCAGCCAAGGAGCTCGTGATGCTTTTCAGCTCCTTGAGTCCTGCTATGGATGCCTACGGGGCAGATCCCCACCAGCACCACGAGGAAGACACCCTCTCACCAGAGGCGGTGTTGACTGTCGAGGACGTGCTGGCGGATGTCACACCCGCTGTCGGTGGGGAGGGCGGCGCTAGCTTGGCCGGCGGTTCTGCGCGTTGGGACCCCTTTGTCGAAACCGTGGCCCTGCGCGCGGTGACGTGCAACGCGTTCGAGGTCTCGGCGCTCCTGTCCGCCGTTACGACGATCGCCAAGGACCCACGCCGTGCCTCTGCACGTCACCTGGCGGCCGCAACGGAGGCGTTGCTCGCGCAGTCCGCGCAGCCAACGCTGGTGTGGTCTCTCGCCGATGCGAAGCGCTTCATGGATGCCGCGCGGTCGTCAGCCGTGACGTCGCGCCTGTCGCCAGTTTTCTTCGACAAGGTGTCTCGTCTCATCACCGCCCAGACCGACGCGCTGACCACCAATGCGCCGCCCGCGGAGGCGGCACCACGCGCCGATGGCGGGCTGACCTGGCCGACACAAGTCGGCCGCACACTGCTCTCTCTCCTCCGCCGCGTCGTCCACGCCACCGACGACGCCTCAAGTTGTCGTGAGTCTGTCATCGCGTGCTGTGCCGCCTTCGCAGGTTGGTGTGACGCCCTAGTCAATGTCAGCCTGGACACCCACCCTCGTACCTCCGCATCTGAGCATGTGCACCAGCTCTGCCTCATGAGTTTTGTGCTTGGCCAGATGAAGCGGCTCGCCACGCAGGAGTGGGTGGCGACCGCGGCCCGGGACAATGGCGGAGCAGCGCACAAGGAAGAGGACGCGACTGAGGAAGCGGAGGTGATGGACTCACCCGAGGCGGTGCCGGCGGGTGGGGATGCGCTAGCGAATCTGGGCCGGCGAGTCGAGGACGCGCTGCTGTCGATCGGCGACACCATTCAGCTCCTCCTACTGCGGAGCGCTGACCTGGCGCAGTTGGCGCATGTCGATGACCCTCTCGATACGGTGCCGACCATCAACGATGCCGACACGCTGGAGGACACGGCGGACGTGTTGGACACTGACGCCGACAACCCCGTTGACAACGGCGGGTCACTGGCTCTCCGGCCCAAGGAACTGATCATGCTCTTGCAGGCCTTCGACGCCGCAGACGTACGGCACCCCACCCTCTTCGAAGACCTTTTGCCGTCCTTGGTCATCGCTGCCGATTTCATGGACGCCTTGGAGCTCTCGTTGTTGCTGACGAGTCTCGCCCACCTCGGTGTGTGGCACGCGCGCGCCGTTGTGAACCAGCTCGCGCAGCGCGCGGTGAGCAAACTAACCGCCTCGTCACCATCGTCGCCGTCTGGTCACGGCGGCGCGTCTGCCAACGACGACGCATGCGAGACCCGTCGTGCTGTCCTGCGGCAGGCCACCGGTCTGCTGCGCGCACTTTACCAAACCCACTCGTTGCCGGCCACCACGTTTCTCACCCCGACTGCCCGCCAACCGGCCTACACAGATTGGCACACGGCCTCCGTGCCCGACACGGAACGGGCCGGCCACAATGCTTCCGACGCGGCGTTCGTGGCGCTTGCGCAGGCAGCTGTCGACAACCTGGACGCGCACGTGCGAACGCAACGCGCACTTCGACACACGCGGCAGTCCGTCCCACTCAGGGAGCTCGTCGCGGTGGTGCACGTGTTGACCGACAGCCACCTCCTCTCTCCGCCACAACCCACCACCGACGCGTACGTTGTGCTCGCCGTGAAGCAGCTGCTCCAACAACGCCCTGCCGCGCACCGTGTCCTGACCGCGTGGCTACACGCCGTCACCGACCTTCTTCCTCGTATCCACGTGCTGCGCCGCTACGACCAGCGTGTGGCCACCTTTAAGGTGATCAGTGCCGCCATGAGGCGCGCTAAGAAGGCAGTTGGCGCAGCCCCCTTCGCCGCCGGACTCGAGGCGCAACCGACGCGGGCCCTGGCGCAATTTCTAGTCGCCAGCTTCGCCGCCGAGACCTTCTACGGTGGCTGCGCTCGCCTCTCGCCGATGGACGCTCGCCGCGCCGCCCAGTGTTTGCGCACACGCTGGGAAGCTCAGCTGGCCGCCACACCCGCTTCGCCGTTCACCTTGCCGCGTGAGCTGCTTCAAGGCGCTGAGCAATGTCTTCTGTACCTGCCTGCTCATCGCGCGAGCGTTCTCGTGGACATGCTGGTCGCGCCTGTCGCAGCGATGCCAACCCAGTCACCACCTCCGTTGACGACACTCATTCGTCAACGCGAGTCACTGAACGGCTTCTTCCTGTCGCTACGAGTGCTCAACGTGGCTGCCCTTTCTGCCCACACCCACGCCAGTGCCCACGATACCGTACGGTGCTGCCTTGACGGCTGGCTGACATCGTTGTGTCAGCACGTGCCGTCCACCTCGATCGAGTCCACCCGCGCCGCCCTGTGCGTGGTGTCACCACGGCAGCTCGCCACGTTGTGGCTGAGTCTGGCGCTTGCCCTACACGAGGGCAGCGGCGAACAGACTGTGCTTCTCACCGTCTTCAGCACGCTTCTTCCTGCCTTGCAGGAGAGACTGCACGTCAAGGAAGCACAAGTGCAGCTGCCGCACGCCGTGGACCTTCTCCTCGGTGCGGCACAACTCTGCACCACCACACGTGGTGACCCAACGCCTACCACCTTCGACGGCCTGCCAACACCGCTTCAGATGTTGGTGCTGTCGGTCGCGCAGCTTGGTGCGTCGTGTGTCGTCCGCACGTTGCACACTCCTGAACCAACTGGTCTGCCCCGTCTCTACGAGTCCCACCGTCTCATCACGGCCGGCGACGGGTGCCTGATCCGCTGGCTGGGTGCACTGGATCCCCGTCGCAGTGGTTGTGCGGATGACGGGCGCGCTGTGGATGCGGAAAGTGAGAACACCTCTTCACAGCTTCACAGCATGCACAGGTCACTCACTCAGGTGCTGCGCTGGTGTGGATCGTGCCTCCATGTGGCCGAACGCGGCACACCACGGCAGGTGAAGCTCAGCACGGCAACCATGAAACAAACCAAGGCAGTAATCCGTCGCGCGGCGAAACCGGCGTCGTGATTCCCCCAAGGCGTTGGCGGTGGCTGTAGCGGTGTCTCTATCTCTGTCTATGTGGGATAGGCTTCCGCAGCTTCTTTTTTTTTTTGTATTCGGCAAACGTGGCGAAACCGATTTCCTCACACTCCACCCACCACCCTACCCCATCTCCGAATAAACAGACAAACACGAATAAGCACACCTACCCAGACAGGTGTCGAACCTAGCGGCGAATCCCCAATGCCATCGCAGCCATTGACTGAGCGGTTTAGATTCCTCCCAGCAATGTGGTGAAAGCCTCCTCCTTCTTTCTCCTGCCCCTTTGCGCCTTTTCATTTTCTCTTTTCTTTTCTTTTGTCATCTTTCTCACGTACGTGCTCAAGTTTCGGTTTCTTTCTCTTCTTGTCCCCCTTTGTGTGTGATTGTTGCTGTTGACGCTCCTTTGGCCTTGTTCGTTCGCTGCCTGCAGCCTCATTGCCTCTTCTCTTCTTTTTTACTGCGTTGTCGATCATGGACACGAACGACACTTTGCCGGACATGGACCAGGCGAAGCACAGCGTCGCGAAGGAGCTGGATCACCTCCTGGCACCCCTCATTCGCGCGTGCCGTTTCCCTGTGCCCCCACCCGCCCATCTGTCGGAGGATTCCACCTCCGCACATGAGGCACCAAAGTTAGGTAGCTCGCAGCACTTGGACGCCAACCGCCACGGTATCTCCTCCGCTGCCGCGAACGCCCGAACAGCAGCTGTTGCCGCAGCGGCCGCCGAGGACGAAGCCGTCGCTGAGCGATCACGAAGAGCCGACACGCTGGCGTATCGGACCTGTGTGCAGCACGTACCCGGGCTCTCGCGACTCGAAGAGCGTCTCAGGAAAGGGCGTGCGGCGGGCGCGGAGTGCGAGACGCTGCTGCAGCAGCTGCTCGGGAGCCTTGGCGCCATGTTGGAGGTGACGAGGTCTGTCCAGAGCCAGAGTGAGCACCTGAACCAGAATGCATCAACACTGCTTCTCCGAAAAACACGCCTCGAGAAGGTGCGCGATGAGTTGGAGAGGACCGTCCAGCACTTCACACACATGGAGGACCTCGTGCGCGAGGCAGAGGACCCGATGCTGTCCTCCACCTCCTCGCGCTTCCCAATCCTCGCCGAGGAACTCAATGCGGAGATGAACTTTCTGGTGCGTCATGCGAACTTCAAGTCGGCCCCCGTGTACGCGGCGAACGTCGCGCGTGCGCAGCAGAGAATCATGCAGACGCTGCGCACGGCTTTGCGCACGTCCTTGCAGGAAGCCACCCGCACCACGGTGACGTCGGAGGCGTACACCCGTGCGCAGCCACGCACGTCGGAGGCTCACAGCGGTACTGACGCCGGCGAGGACGGCGCACTTGCGCACGCCACGGACGAAGCCGGTCAATTTGCCGCCGCGCTGGGCCCCGTCAACGAGGCCTTCACAGAAGCCCTTGGCAGCAGCGTGACGCTGAGACGTATCGCCGAGCTGCTGATCGGCACGACCGAGTCGGCCGCCGTCGAGGCGTTTGGTGCGGCACTGGAGATCCGCGGTGGCTTCAGCCACGACGTCTTGATGACTGACGTGCTCAATGCCTACCGTGACGCCCGCGTGGCGGTGGTGTGCCCTCTCCTGCGCGCGTGGGTGGTCGCCTCGTGCACCTCACGTGGGAGTGGGCCAACGGCAGACCACCTCAACCGGAGCCAGAATACGGAGCCGTCGAGGGAGGCCTCAGTTATCGATCCTACCCGCGGCAACCTCGAGTCGTCGGACCGGCAGGACAGCGCCTCCGTGTCAGCTAGTCTTGTCAAGACTCCGAAGTCGGCGACCCGGGCCCTAGCGGTGCGTTCGTCCAGCTTCGCAGGGGCGCTGATGAGCGACACCTTCACGCTGCCCTACCTGGCAGGCCACCTGTGCGCATTGATGGATGTGTGTCTGGAGGGTGAGCGCGATGTCCTGGAAAAGGTGTGGCTGCGCGACGACGTCACCACCACCGTGCTGCCGAAGCTGGTCGGTGAGGTGACCGAGGAAGTGTACCACGCGTTTCGCTCCCGGTTGCTCCGCGTCGACGGCATTACGGAGCTGGCCGGCACGATCCAGAGCATCCAGGCAGTGCCGTTCAGCGCAGGGCGTGATCGGACGCAGGTGCGTGAAATCACCGAGCTGTGGCAACGGATGATCCAGGACACGCAGGAGCGAATGATTTTCCGCACGAGCGTGTTCATCCGCCACGATATTGGCCGTGCCCGCCCCACAGCGGAGATGGCCGCAGCGTACGTGCGGTCGGCGGTACCACCGCCGCCGTCTGCCTCTGCCGAAGAGGCCACCGACTTGGTGGTGGAGGAGTCCCGTATGAGCTACATCCCCGCAGTGCTCAACACGGTGACCCTGCTCAAGTACTTGTACCCCACGCTGGAGTTTTCTGTCTTCGCCACATTCGCCGAGGAGGCAATTCACAACTCGTTGCTGCACCTTCAAGAGCTGGCGCGCCTGGTGAATGACCAAGACAAGCGAACGACGGGCCGTGCTCAGCCGTTCCTGGGCTACGCCTGCCAGGTCGCGCATCTGCTTTACCTGCGCGTGGAGCTCTCCCACATTGACGCCAACATTGTGGTGGTGGAGAAGAAGCTGGATTTTGCCGCTCTTCGGCGCACACGTCTTGCCGTGATTCAATCGTCGAGGGAGTCCAAGAAGGACGTGGATGGTGAGCTGGTGACAGCATCCGATCGACTCATTCAGTGCATGCTGTCGGAAGTGTCTAGGCCGCTTGAAGGGGCAGCGCGGAAGTCTGCTCAAGAGGCTGAGGAGGCGGTGCAACAGTCAGAAGCGGCGTTGACACGGTGCGAGTACAGCGTGCGTGCGCTCATCCCAGCCATGGCTGACGGCATGGCCCCAGCAGAGGAACTGCTGGCGCCTGTACGGCAGCACCTGGACGAACTGGTGGGCACCATCACAACCACGCACGTGCCGACACGGGCCCATGACTCGGCATCTCCAGCCGTCGCGCGAGAGGCGGCGCCTGCTGTGACAGCCGAGCCCGCCGCCGGCAGTCTCGAAGAGGCGGCCCGCACTGCCACCGCCCTTGCCGACCGCGCCTACGGCCGACCGCCTGACGCGAACTCGGACGAGCTGTGACAAGATGCGCTCGACGCCGCGATGCACGCACACATGGAGCAACCACCGGTGCGCTTTTTTAGCCCTGTTTTTCTCTCTCTTCTCTCTCTCTCTCTCTTTTTTTTGCCCTCACTTTCCGCAAACACGCCCGCCCCCCACGTAATACAAAGATGCACAGACTCAACAGAAATGGCACAGAGAGAGTGTGCGTGTGTGCGTGCTTGGTCTTGCCATGCTGCCGCGACTGCCCTGTGCGCACCAGCCACCCGTGGTTTTTCGTCTCGTGACACGCCCAAGTTCGCATCCTACTATCCCTTTTGTCGCCTCACTTTCCATACCTTTCCACCGTGCAACCCTCCCTTGTCTCCCCCTTTCCTCCTTCGGTGAGGCCTTCACGTGTAACACATTCGTGGCAACACCAGGTGGGACGTGTAGCTTTGACTTTGACTTCGCCATCATTGCTTCTTCTCGTTTCTTTGGTTTGCCTCTTTTTTCTTTCTTGGTTCCCGTGAGGCACAAGGTGACTTCCACCACCGTATCCGCTCCAGACCAGTCCTTGTCGTTTTTCTGCGTGAGACGGTCGAGGACTTTGCTATTTTGGTTTACGATCGGTTTTCTTTCTTCTTTCTGGCTTACTTGTTTTTGCGTCCCTTCAAGAACCTCGTGGGCTTGCGTGTCCGATCCCTCCTCACGCAGACACACAGCGTGCGTGCGTGCAAAGGCAGCTCCTCTCAACGTTGCCCGTGGGCCGTTCCGTGACATGTACAAATTCCTGGCTGGTGTCCTCAACGCGACTGGCAATGCAAAAGCCGAAGAGACAAAGCTGGCGGCTCGCCGGTACGCAGCGGCCCTGCGTCTCGAACGTATCGAAGAGGACGAGTACCAGGAATTTCTGCGCGTCTCTTCACTTGGGGCACAGGTGCGCCACTTTATTCAGTCGACACAGCGGCTCGCTGAGTCGTCGTCCGCGCAATCAGCACCGTCCTCCGCTGCGTCGGCACGCGTGACATCGACACCAGCGCTTGCCGTGATGGTTGACTCCACAATTCCGGTCGCCACAGCGACCGCCACGAACAGCCTGCTGACGCAGAGTGGCGACACAGCCCTTGAGGAGATACTCTTCAACCACCATCGGCAGTACCCTCTCTCACCGAGCACGGTTGACTGCCTCGAGGCGCTACTCTCGCGACAGCGGCAATTTGAGCGGGCGGTGCCAACGGCGGAGCCGGTGGCCCCTCCGTCGTTGGACGCGGCTGCACCTCTTAGGTCCTCAAGCATCAACCCTGGTGGAACACGCGGAGCTGGCCGCGGTGCACGCAGCGGCGACGCGCTTCCTTGGAGACTCGTGATGCTGCTGTTGCACAGGTGGCACGCCACGCTCACGGATGCGGCCTTCTTGGAAACCGGTAGCGCCGTGTTCGCGTACCTCGAGACGCTGTTTTCGTGCTGGTGCGTGCTACTCGATAGGTGCGCCGTGCCACGCGAACGGCTGCTGAGCACCCCACTGCTTCACACGTGCCTCAAGACGACACTGGCATTTTTATCGCACACCGTCACGACGCAATACTGCACGCGCCGTGCCACCGCCATCACTGCGGCTGCCGATGCTGAAGGTGCTAGCGTGAGGGGCTCTGCGGCTTCTCTGGGCACAACGCGGCCCACAGGTGCTCGTCACGGCGACGCCCCCGTGGAAGCAGCTGCGGAGGACGCACCGAAAGGCCTGAGCACGAAGTTGACTCAGCCAGCGGCAGCGGACTCCTTTTCCTCGCTGCTGCTGTGCCTGGGTTTGACGTGCCTTCTCTTTGACTCTCCCATCGCCCCGCTTGTGCGGCTGACTGGCACTCACGGTGACGACGACACCATAACCTCAACGGCACGTCGGACAGGTGTCTGTGCGTCGTTGCCCGCCCCTGCCGGTGCCAACGCGAATGCCGTTGTGCAGATCAACGTGCTTGAGGAACTCCTACAGCTCTTGGTACCCTTCTCCAAAGGGCACTACACGTTCCGAGGACTGCCGACGTCGCGACAGGGCGAGCAGCTCCCCACGTTCGGTATGACGTGCCTGTGCCTCATCCTTGACCACGCCCCTCGCGCACTCTTGGAGCCGAACGAGACCGTTCTCACGACGACCGTCGTGGCGGCCGACAGCATCCTTCTGGCGCGGTTCTCTGCGGGAAGCGACGAGGCCGCGTACCTGACACAATCCATTTCGGCAGCACAGTACCTGCTGGCGTCTCTCCTGGACGTGTTCCCGGTGTCGCTGTGTGATGCCATGGAGAACGCGTTCTTTTTCGAGAACGCCGCGAACGCGTTGGCCCGTGTGCCTGCTCACTTGACCGTGATCACGGACGGAAGACAGGCTGAACGATCGGGCGCCGTTACCCAACAACGAGAAGCCGCGGACGTCACGTTGGCCCGTGTCATGCATGAGAGTCTGTCACCACTGCGCGAGCAGAGGGCACCGCCGTCTACGTTGCTCCTGCCTTGTGCACCCGCCGTGGCGACGCTGCTGGATGCGTTCTTTGCACTCCTGCAGACCGCCCACCGCGTGCACCACCGAACGGTGGACATGGCCGCCCTCGAGGATGCTGGCACGGCACAGCTGCTTTCTCGCCTGCACCGTATCACAGCGACGCTGTTCTACGTGTTCACCGAGCCGAACCCTCACGATGGCAGCGGGGCGCCAGGCATGACGGATAACGCGGCAAACACCACGGCGGCCACCTTGTCGGCTCCGCCTTCGTCCTCTTTACTGCTTTGCAGTCTTGTCGCGAAGTACACAAGCAGCATCCTCGATGAGTACCCTGCCTACTATCACGTGCTCGTGGAGCTTGGCCTGTACGCGATCATCGAGCGCGCTCAGCCCTTCGCCGAGGACCCTGTTCTCATCCTCTTCACAACACGCCTCATGCTGGAGCGACTCACTACCAGCTCAATCGCAACAGACACTACCGACAACATCCCCCAGACGCTGAGCGCGGATGTGAACCTATTAGTGAAGCAAATCAGTGCGTCCACCGCGGCACTTCGCAGTGGCGACACTACCGCAGCGCGACCGCACAGACAATTCCGGCGCGAGAACCTCGTCATCCCGTTGTTGCTGCTGGAAGAGGCCACCACAGCTGCTGGCAGCCTTGCGACGACTGTACAGAGGCTCTTTGTCGTTGCAGACGGCTTCTCGAGACTGTGCGAACTCGCCGTGGTGCTCGATGAGAGGTTTCGCCGCGTGCGCAGCCCTGCTGACCCTCAATCGACCGCTGAGCGGGCTGATATCGCCTCACTTGAGCGCACCGAGTCTTGTGTGCGCACCGTGGTGGCAACACTGACGAACACGCATGCCGCTCAGACGGTTCTTCTGCGGGAAGCGGATGCTTCACCCCTGTTCATGTGCTTCTCGATGCCCCGTTGGCGTGGGATGGCGGCGGAGGCCGTGTGCGCTGTACTGCAATACCGCAGCGCCGCCCTGTCGCGCACCGAGTACGATCAGCTGCTGCAGCCGTTCTTGGAACACTGCTGGGAGGCTGTTCGTCACTGCGAGGAGCTAACGGACGCAGCCGCACCCGGCACGTGCGGTGAATCATCGCGGGGTGTGAATGGCGACGCGGACGGTGACCCGTGTGACGCAGCGCGAAAAGACGCCGTGCTGCTATGTCTGCTTCGCTGTTTTCAGAAGGCAGTGGCCGGCGTCGCGGCGCGCGCCGAGGACGATGCCGGGCCTGCCGTGCGTGCGCTACAAGAGGTCATCTACCAGGGCGGCTCCGGTGAGTGCTTTCTGCGCCTCGTGCACCGCATTTCACTTCCGTGGTCGTTGCCGGCAGACGAAGGACTCACAGAGATTGTGCGTACCGTGACCGCCATCATGCACGGCAACCCCTCGATGCGCGCGCGTCTCAGCAAGACCATCTCCGCGCAGGAGCTGGTGAGGGTGCTGCGCACAGAGTGGCTCGAGGCGCGTCCAGACGATTGGGCTGGGCTAGCGTGGCTTGTGTGCGTGCTCATCTTTGAGGTTGTCGTACCGCTGCCAGCCAAACCAGAGTATGAGAAGGGGGAGGAGGGGAACAAGGCTCCGCGTGACGGCCCCGCACTCTCGTTGATGGTGCAAAATCCCGCTTTCGTAGCCGCCTCGCTGCATCTGGTACGCGCGGAAGCACAGGACGAGGGAAAACGTGCCGTGGACAACAGCAGCGCCTCGGCGGTGGCTCAGCGAAGGGCCCGCGACGACGGACTCTTCATTTTACTCCACGCACTCACCTCGTGCACAGCAGCTCACCAGGTGAACCTGTACTTGTTGGCCAACGCGGGCTGTTTCGGTCTCCTCGCAGATCTGCTTCCTCATCTGATGAGCCTCCGACACCGACGCGGCGTTGCCTTGTCGTCTCTAGAAGGGGCGAAGTCGCTGACGGACATGGCGGTGGCTTTGCTGACGAGTATGGCCCGTCATCACGTGCCGGTGAGTGAGGTCAAGCGTCTCTTGCTGCACACTATCGTGCACGCTCCCGACGCGGTGATGCGGCGGTGGATGGTGCCAGTGGTGATCTCCATCTTGTCCGAGTCGGTGACCGCTGTTCTGTCCGGGCGGCGCAGCCCAGCTTACCATCTCGGCTTCACACGTTGCTCCGGCACAGCCGCTGTGCGGGCAGCGCTGCCTGCTCTTCACGAAGATGGCTACTCTGTGTCGCTGTGGATACGCCTCGAGACGGTGCAGCAGCCAGCGACGTCGCAGGCGAAGGGGCCTTCTCTCCAGTGCCTCTTTTCGATGCAGGATGCACAGCGCAAAACCATCTTTGCGTTGGCTGTGGATGCCGCATCCCATACACTGACGTGCCTCACACGGGACGCGCGTGGCGAGGAGGTGCTCGTGCCTTTGGAGGGACCACCCGTGCCCATCGGTCGCTGGTTTCACATGACACTGTTGCGGCGACGTCCGTTTGCCCTGAGCACCGCGGGAAACACTGGCGAGTGGAGGGACGCCAGCGCACCGGCCACCTTGTTTGGCAACCCGAACACACTCAAAGGAATTCAGCTCTTCATTGACGGGGAGGAGTTCTGTGCGGTGGGCCGCGCTGGCTACACCTCGGTCTCCCATGGTGCCTTTGTGCTGGGCTACGTTCCCGCACCTGTCTCTACAGAGGACGCCACAGATGCCGAGTGCCGAGCAGCACGGCTGACATCCTTTGTCGGCCAAGCCGCCTCCGTCTACTTTTTTGGCCGGGTTCTGTGGGGCAGCGAGGTGCGCGAGCTGTACGCGCTGGCAGAGAAACACTACGCGGCGACACGGCTCGATGGTGGTGGTGGTGGCGACGGGCCACCACACGTTGCCGTAGGCATTGGAGGGAGTGGCGAGTTGACCGATACGACGGACGCGCCTTCGGCGTGGGCGGGTGTCGCGCCTTCCGTGGTGGTCACGACGCGTGACATGGGCACAGAGACGCACCTCGCCACGGACGCGCTTGTGTGCATCGATGCGCGCCTCTGCGAAGGTGGCCAACTCTATAACCTGTCGGCACTTGCCAACGGTCGTCACATCAAAGAGGCACGGCTCCAAACGTTTCCAGGCACCATGGCGTGCAAGACAACGTGCGTTGTCGATGCGCTTTCCGTCCTTGGCGCCATTTACACAGTCTGCATGCCGCTGTTCTCGTTGCTCGTGAATCTGCACCTTCCGTTCACTGCCGCTGGTCTGCAGCCGCTGCGCACCGCCGACGATGCGTGCAGCTCAGCCACCGCCGCTGAACGCGCACAACCGGTGCAGCAGCTCCTACAGTTGCTGGACGCGCTGCTCAAGGTCGATGTGGTTTTGCCGGACTTCCAGCGATCAGGGGTGTTCGTGCTCGTGGCGCAGGTTCTGGAGGCACTGGGACCCGTGCTGGACGCACAGGTCGTGACCAAACTGATGGAGCTGTGCCTGCACGCCTATCGTGTCTCAGTGCCGCTGTTTGAGCCCGCGTACACATCCTTTTTCCTGTCACCAGACCTCCTTCGGGCCTGCACGCGCGAGACGCAGGTGCTCTGGATCAACACGCACCGCATCTCCGTCGCCTCATGCGAGGACGATGTACGTGCGAGCATGCGCAGCCTTGGTGCACAACTCTTCTGCGTGGCGGAGCTGGTCGAGGGACTGAACGACACAGCTGGCTCTGAGACCGTTGATGCGGTGGCAACGGTGCCCGCCTCTGTGCTGCGCGATCAGCTGTTTCAGCTGCTGGACGCGCTCACGGTGGATCCCATCACGGTGGCGGATGCGGTGGCCCTCACTCACCTCGTCACGGCCGCAGCGAGCACGTGCCGCAACGACGAGGTGCTACACGACGTCCTTGCGCACACGCGTGTGCTCATTGCTTCCCGTTCACACACACTCGCCCAGTACCTGGGCCGTGGCGACTACGCTGCGGTGCTTATTCGTCTCTTGCAGCGGCACCGGGCGAGTCTGGCTGTGCGGCGGGAGGCACTGCTGCAACTCATGCTGTTGATCTCTCGCTCAAAGCGCACACAGGAGCTGATGAACCCGAACGTTATTCTCTCATCGGAAGTGGTGCACGTGGCCAAGGACGTGTGCATGGCGTGGCTGACGCCCATGTTGTGCCGCTGGGGTGTGCCGTCGACCGGCACCTATCTGTCCCTGCGCAGCGCGGTCGTGGGAGACTTTGGCTGCACACGCATCCCAACCACGTACACACCCCTTGACACCACAGTCTCTGTTGTTGTGCCACAAGCCATTGAGCCTCTGCTGGGTGTCATCAAGTTTGCGGACAGCTCGGCACTAAAGGCGCACGCTCTGTCGGACTTGGCGCACCTGCTGCAGCGCGACAGCCAGGGCTGGCGCCAGTTGGTGGCCATAAACGAGTGGTACATCCAGGTGATTAATGTCTGCCTCTCCGAGTACCGTAGTCCAGAAGAGCTGCTGAGTCAGGCGGCGTCGCCTCTACAACGCACCATCACCGCGAGCGGTGAGAGCTTGCATGCCTCCCACGCAAACTCGTGGGACACAGATCTTCAAGACGCTGGCGACCCAGACGCACACAATGAGGGGGAGGAGGACGAAAGCGCCGACGCGGTGGCGATGACGCCGCGCGAGCGCACACAGGCCATCTTGACCGACACAGCCACGGTACTCGCGTCAACGCTCTTTCCCGCGCTGCTGACGGAGAACTACGCCGCGGATGAGCTGCTGTGCGTCGTCAACTACCTGGAGACAAATGAGGCGGACGCTCTGCTCTCTCGCATGCTGCTAGACATTGCCGACCGCTACCTCGCCAAACTGTCCCCACGACCGGCCGCCGTTGCACAACCCCCGACGGCAGCAACCTTTCTTCTGTCCACACCGGCACCACCTGCTGGAGGCGCCACTCCGAGTTTGATGCACACGCTCCGCCTGGAGGGACCCGGCCTGAACAACCTTGTCTGCTTCGTCCAGACGGTCGAGGGCGTGCTCTTCTGCCACCCCACGCGACCGGCCGCCATGTCACCCGGCGCTGCGGCAGCACCGGACCGGAGCGACACGACTGGTCTGGGGAGGCTCCTCGTGCTGTCATCGCAGGCAGCCGTCGCGGCGGCAGCGGCAGGAAGCCGGGAGGCGCGTGATGCGGACTGGGGTCTCGACGATATCCGCTTCGTGCCTTTGGTCACATTGCCGTACGAGGCGCAGCTCGACCTGATGAAGAAGCCGGACGGCCGGTGGCCCCACTTGCCCCTCGCCCTGCGCACCGCTGAGATTCTCAGTACCAATAGCCTGCTCCTTCACTACGGCACAAGCGCCGCCACGGTCGGGGGTGTCGTCTCCAGCGAGCCGGTTTCGTCACCTCTGGCAAGCGTGCTCAGCGCTGGTGGCGGGGCATCCGCCGTCTCGGGCTCGCTGCTCGGCAACAACGCTGCCTCTGGTGGTGTCGGCAGCGGCGGCACCGGGGGCCCAGTGAGCTCGACAGCCAGCAGCAGAGGGCCCCGCATTGCGCGTCGACTGGTCAAGGGAGGCTTTCTGCGCATCTTTGGCCGCCTTGTCTGCACTGTCTGCCAGCTCACCCTTCGGGACGGCGCTGCCCTGGACCGGGTGTTGCACCTGCTCGCCCAGTACGTGGAGCTTGTGGAGGCCGACCAGGGCGGTGCGTTCTTCCTGCTGCGGCGCATGGTGGCCCCCGACGAAGCCACACGAGACCACTCGGCGGTGGCGACGTCGATGCAGCTGCTGTACACGCTGAACGACCTGATCGTCCGCCGCATGCGTGGCGACATCCACGACGCCGCCCCGTCCCACCCGTTCCCCACGGCTGACCTCGTGCGTGGTATGCAGGGCCTCTGTGCCGTTTTCAGAAAGTCTCTGCAGCAAACGGGACTGTTCGCCAAGTCGCCTCCCAGCGAGAGCCGCGCGGAGAGGTACGCCAAGACGGCAACGCTTCAGTGGCTGACGACGCGTGTGGCCCCTGTCACCACCAACAGCCAAGCCGACCTCGTCATGCACGCCTTCGCAGAGATCTCCTCCCGCGCCGACTACACCGCCTTCGTAGATCACTGTTTGACCACCGTGGAGCGTGGTATGCAGACGGCCAAGATTGTCGAAGCGGAGGTGGCACGCGAGCGCGTGACGTTTGCCAAGGTGCTCGAGGGTGTTCTCTTCCAGGTCTACAGAGCGCGCAAGGCGGTGCGTGAAAACGTGATGGAGTTCGTGGCGCGTCACCGACACGCCACCTCCGAGCTCCTCGATGTGGATGCGTCGGATGTGCCTCTGTCCGCGAACGGTGCCTCCTCCTCCGACGACCCTGGCAGCGCGTCTGCCGACAGTAGCTTCCTCGCCTTGGGCCACACGCGCACCGTCCTGCGCACACTCCGTGCCAGCACATGGACGCGCTTCCTCGCCCACCTCAAGGGCACGCTCTGGAACCTGGACCCGGCTGGCCAGCGCCACCAGAAGTACGTGCGCCTCGCTCGCCGCGAGCAGCAGCCGCTGCTTCGTCGGAAGCTCGTGTACGACAAGGCTGGCACAGATCATCGCCATGTCACGCTGCCAGCGCACAGGCCCGCCAAGACCACCAGCTTACTCGCCGGCGAAAGTCAGCTCAAAGAAAGCACTCTGCGCCTGCGTGGCGGTGAGGCTGTGCTACTTCAGGATTCCAAACGCCACGAGGACGAGGAGGAGGAGGAGGCGGAAGAGGTGGGTCCGTCACGCACCAGTGGCGAGCGCGGAGAGGGGGTGGACAGTGCGCAACATGAGGCGGCGGACGCGGCGTCTATTGACGGTGAACGCCACCACGACGCACCCACGGCGACCCACGTACCTCACGACTTCGGCAGTCATAGCACCGGTGACCCACTCGCTGATCTGGAGAACCTGCGCACACCTGATGCTGCGCTCCTCTCTCCTCGACATTCCATCGTCTCCTCCGTGGGCCAGCGCTCCTCACCCTCGTTGTTCTACCAGAGCACCGCAGACCGTGCCGACGATGTCGCCGTCGCCGTCGCGGCGAGCACGCCTGCGCTGCTGTCGCTGCCGTGTGAGGTGCCACACATGATGATCTGCTGGAGCGCCACGTTTGCCATTCGGGGCACCACCGTTGTGCTGCTCATTGACGGCGTCAACACGGCGCACAATCAAGTGGTTCCCGACGAGGCGAAGCCCTTTGTCCTGCGACCGCAGAACAGCTCATTCGACGCCCTCGGCATTGAGCAGCTCGCACCGGGCCGTCGCTTTCGCATGCGCCGCACGGCGATTGAATTTTGGCTCTCTGACCGGCGCAGTGTGTTTGTCAATTTTCTCGATGAGGAGGCCATGCACACCGCCCTCTCGACCATCTACCTTGTCGCATCCAATGCCAGCGCGCGCAGAGACCGCGGCCGTGGCCTCGCGCCGTTCTACGTGTTCTCGGAGAATCCCAAGATCGAGCCGCTGCGACTGCAGATGATGAACGAGTGGCAGAATCGTCGACTCAGCAACTTTGAGTATCTGATGTTTTTGAACCAGCTGGCGGGTCGCTCGCTCAACGACCTTTCACAGTACCCTGTCTTTCCGTGGGTGATTGCGGATTACAGCAGCCCCACACTCGATCTCACCAACGTCGCCACATTCCGGGACCTGCGCTTACCGATCGGGGCGTGCGGGTCCGAGGATCGCCGCAGCCTCGTGCGCAGTCGCTACGAGGAGATGAAGGAGATGGGCGATGTTCCGTCGCACTACTTCACACACTATAGCTCGCCTGCGGTCACGCTGTACTACCTGGTACGGCTGGAGCCGTTCACCTCGCTGCAGATCCTCCTCCAAGGCGGTCATCTCGACCACGCTGACCGCATGTTCCATTCGATCCAGTCCTGCTTCCGCAGTGTCACCACGAGCAGCCAAGACGTGCGCGAACTCATCCCGGAGCTCTTCTACATGCCAGAGCTGTGCTTGAACCAAAATCGTGTTGCGTTTGGCGTGAAACAGGACGGCATCGCGATGAACAACCTGGAGCTGCCGCCATGGGCGCACGGCGATCCTTACGAGTTTATCTACCACATGCGGCGTGCGTTGGAAAGCGACTTTGTCTCTATGCACCTTCATCACTGGATCGACCTCATCTTCGGCTACAAGCAGCGCGGCAAAGATGCCATCGAGAGCCTGAACATGTTCAACTGGCACTCCTACGAAGACCTCGAGCGCAATCGCGGCGACAGCGTTGACCAGCAGCTGCTCACCGACTCCCTGGACAACGTGGGGCAGACGCCCATCCAGCTTTTCCGCCACCCGCACAAGGCACGTCCTCCACGCGAACTTGTCGACCCTGCTGACGGGCGCGTCTCTGTGCGACCGAAAGTCATGACGATGCGCTGGGGCTGCCCTGGTGTCGCCCTGGTGCGCTTGCTGGCCAATGGCCGCACTGTCGTCGTCAGCACCAATGGCGCGGTGGCGTCGTTTCGCTACGTTGCGGCGCCTGTCTATCGTGCAACGACCACGTTCCACGAGCCGCCCCCTTCCCAGCTGTTTTCGTCACCACTGAGGGCGGCAGCGCACAGTTCGGCCGCCGCCGCGACGGCGGCCAGGGCTGTTGGCGACACCCTCTTGGGCTTGGTGGCGGGACCAGAGCAGTTCAGCTTCGACATGGCCGAGGAGCACGAGCGCCGCATTCCGGCGCTGCCGTACGCTGTCCTTCCCGACTGGGAGGTGGCGGACCGCTTCGCCGGACGCTTAGCGGGGATGCCCAGTAGAGATGGCAGCGTAGCCGGCAGCGAGACCATGAGACTGGGCAGCGGGAACGGTGACGACGGTACGACTGGCGCTGCGTGCGGCCCGCGCAACGCTGTCGTGCTGAACTACGACTCGGAGTCGTTCGTGGCGATTGGTGGCCTCTTTGACAACTCCGTTGTTATTCGTCCCCTCTCTGGCGCCCGGCGGGACGTGCGGCTTATGGCCCACAGCGGTCGCGTCACACACCTGGCGGCAAGCCGTGACAGCCGATACATGGTGAGCGGTGCCGAGGACACCACCTTCATTGTCTGGCGCTGCTACGTGCCGGCTCGGCGCTCGCCGCAGCTGGAGGTGGAGCTTCTTTTCGCTGTGCACGGACACGAAGAAAACCCGTCCGCTGCGGAGGTAAGCACCGTCATGGACATCCTCGCCACCGCCTCGGCCGATGGTGTGTTGATGCTACACACGCTGAGCACCGGCGGACTGGAGCGAACACTGCGACACCCCGCCGGCCACAGCATCGACCGTATTCTGCTGCTGTCCAACTGCTACGTGCCAAATCTGATCTTCGCCTCCAACACCGATCACGTTGTCCACCAGTACAGCGTGAACGGCGCCCGCTTGCGCACGCTTTCCGTGCCCGCCCGAATCACGAGCTGGACAATGACACCCAACCAGCACCTGCTCATTGGCTGCCACGCACCGCCACGCAACACAGGCGCTTTCCCCCGTGAAGGTGTCTCGGCGGAAAGTCAGCAAGCCACGCCGACGTCCGCATTGGGCGAGGATACAGTACAAGCCACAGTGCTACGCGGTGGTCACTTGGTGCTGTACGTGCACTCATTTTTCCTAGACATTCGGAAAGCGGTTCCGCTCGCCACGAGCGGTTTCATCACCAGCATTGCTTGCCACCCCACAGATGCGCAGGTGGCTGTCGCTGGCACGTCAGACGGCCAGCTAGCCCTGTTACGTGTGGCGACGCCTTCGCAACTCGCCTTCTCGTGATGCCACCATCTGTCACAACCGTGCTTACTGCTGCTGCTGAGTGGAGGCGGGGGGGGTCTTATTTTATTTTGCTTACATTTCGTGAAAGCACAGACTTCCTTCGCATGTCACGACGAGACGAGGTATGCGACATCTCAACGCCTCAACCACACTGAATCGCCAGCAAGGAGTGGGTGAGTGAAACTGAACATGATGTTGGCGAAAGTGCACACACACACACACACACACGCACACACACATGTGCACAAACAATACCACTGAGTGATTTTGCTCGCGTCCCTTCATTCCTCGCGTTCCGACGAGGGTGTTCAGCAAGAACATCCATGAACCTGTGCGACTTTTCCGGCTTCAACTGAGTGAAGGACACCTGTCCCGCATGCACAGCCCACTCAAACTACAACCCTTTCTATGGTTACTCGATCCCTCACTCAGTGCACTTCTTCTATTCTCTTCACTGTGGTCGATTCGTTTTCCCTGTTTTCTTTTTTTTTTTGCACTGCCGCTGTGTGCTTCCAGTTGAGCCCTACCGACAGAGACACATCTCTCACTCTCTCTCCCACTCCAGGTGCGATCCGGTGGTGACGTTGACCGCGCGGTCATGTCTGGATCGGAGCTGAACAGCTCGACACTGGAGGTGCCAGAGGACTTCGCGAAGCTTAGCGGCAACACAAGCCCGTGCTTTCACGATCTCCTCAACACGCAAGACGGTGAGCCAACGCGCTGTGTGGGTGAAGGAGACGGTGCCCATCCTGCTGTGCCGCACAGCAGCACGCGAACGGCTCCATCGCCGACAACGCAAAGCACCACCACGGTAAACACGGAGCCGATGATGAGTCATGCTTACGGTAGCGTGCCGCAGCCGTCGGATTCGGAGGCACCCGCGTGGCGCAAAGTGTTGTACGCGCACCAGCCCTACGAGGACAACTACATTGACCCTTCGCAGTTCCTGCAGGACATGAAAGCCAACGCAAATGTGCCCAACTACGAGTACGCTGATGTCGTCAAGAGCACGTTTGCCATCACACAGCAGATCTCCATTGTTGTGCTGTTTGTGTACGTGTTTGCCAAGGTCTTCACGGGACAAATGGGGTCGCATGCGCTGCTGTACATTGATTTCTCCATCTTCATCATTTCTTGGGTGTTGTATGCTCAGTTCGTGAAGAACGAGGACGCCCGTGTGGCACTCGACTTTGCGAAGCCCGCCTCCACCGTGGCAACACGATCGCAGCTGCGCCACTACGGCCTGGACTACGGCAGGCAGGGGTTGAGTGTGGGACTCATCTTGATTGTCCTCTCCCCAATTATGCGTACACTGACGGCAGCCTACAGTGACGATACGATCGTCGCCATGAGCATCATCTCCATGTCCCTTAGCGTGCTGCTGGCAGACTACAGCTACCTCAACGGCGACGACGTCAGCTTTACCCCCAGCTCGTCAAAGAACGCGGCGACGTTCGGTGTTGTGCTGATGGCGTCACGCATTGCGGACGCCGTGGACAGCGGTTCGCTCGTTGCGTTTGGTGCGCTCTGCTTCACCCTCTCGCTCATTGCCCGTCGCTGGCTGCGCCGACTCTCCTTCACCGCGCACGTCGGCCTCACCTTCCTTCTCTTTGGTCTCGCCGCGGGGTGCCTGATTCAGATCCCGACGCTGGCCGTGCTGTACGTGACGGGCATTGTGTGCATCAACTTTGTTGTGCCGTGGGCTTTTGTCACCCTTCACAGCAATGTCAAGTACCAGATTAACGGGCCTTGGGACGAGGCCCGGCCGACAAACAGTGCCGCCGCGGCGGAGTGGGCACGTGCAGGCTTATTGAGCTAGTATTCTTGTCTCTTGCATTCCACAATCCAAAACACAGTACAAACAACAACCGTTCCTGTTTTTTTTTCGTTTTTTACATCGAAGACCAGTCTTTCACACTGTCTTTTGCTTACAGTGTTGTTGACGCGCAGGGCAGATCGTGCCTGCTCATCGCAACCGGGCGACTTGGGCCCGTGCTCCTCTTCTTTCTGAATCACTTCTACTCTCTGTCCTTCTCGCCTATTCTCTGTCTTCCTGCTTTTACTTCCCCGCCTTCGCCGCACCTGTAGTTTCTCGTCACCACAGCGCTGCACACGCTCACTGCCTCTCGGTGCGCCGGCTACCAAATTGTGCCCTACTCACCCAGTGCGCCACGCAGCGTTTCCACGACTAGCATCTCGTTTCCTCCCTTTCGTTCTCTTTTGCCATCTTGTTTTCTGCCCTTCTATTTGCTTTCGTTTGCTCTTTTGTTTTTCTCCCCAAAGCATTTTTCTGCGCCATACGTGGGACACCCACTGACACCGTCCTTACCGCCGTGCTTCCACAGCCGCCGGTGTCGTCCCTCCGTTCCCACCAGTAAGTACCCTATTTCTGAGTACCGAAAGCCGTCAAATCACACACAGTAAAGGTACTCTTGCATCTTTTGTTTCTTGTTTTTGTGACTTTTAAAAAGGTTGTTTCCCTACATTCACTCATCAGCCAAACCGCGGTCGCTGTACCCCGTTAAAGTGAGTGCATCTTGTGGCTCATCACTCACTTCCTCTTTCCCCCTTCTTTTTTTCCCTTGGCGCTCATCATGACCGACGCTTTCCAAGCTCCTCAAGCTGTGGGCGGCGCCGCTCCGTCGACCAGCATGTTCACCCGCTTGAGCCGTGCCTCGGCCAGCCCCGACTGGTTGGCACCCTTTGCTCCAGCCCGCGACAAGCGCAGCGCGGTGGCGTCCGTCGCCGCCCCACCCGCCCCCGTCGACGCGACTGTTGGACTCGCGCCAGTCGACTATGCCGCCCCGATCGGCAGTAGCAGCAGCACGACTGCCGGTGCCACGTCGCGGAAGGGTTTCCTCGGCTTGTTTTCGCGCAACGCTGCCGCGGCGCCACAGCCGCCGATGGCACTAGACTCGCTCGTCGCGATGGACGACATGGACGACGTGAACGGCCACCCTTCCGTCAACGTCACCATCAGCCCCTTCACGCGCCCACAGCCGGCCGCGCCCCGCCGCGCGGAGAACAAGGCACTGGCAATGGACAGCACCTGGGGTGCTCTTAGCGGCCTCAACAACACACCCGTCGCCGCTCCGGCTTTCACGCTCTTCTCGCAGCCAAAGGCTCCGCGCACAATCGACGCTCCGGCTCCCGCCGCGGTAGAGCCCCCCAAGGCCCTGTGGAACGAGCTACCCGCACCGACTCTGGATGCCTTCTCTCGCCATCGTGCACCACTCAGTACCGAAGAGGCACACCAGTACGCCTACGCCCGCCGCCTGCAGCCCCCGCAGGCTGTGACGGTCAGCCCGCTTCGCGCGGAAACGCCGTCACCCGTGATGTCGCCTGCCGAGCCCGTGCCGCTGGTGCCCGTGCACACGCTTCAGCCCATTGGCGAGGACAGCCCGATGACAGAACCCTTGCCAGCGGCGCAGCCTGCGTTGAAGGCGGCAACCGTACCCGCCGCGACCGCCGCGGTGTCGGCGACCTCGGCGAACCCCATCACACAGCTGTTGTCACAGGACTGGTGGTCGTCATTGCTCACGAGTCAGAACGGCGCCGCCGTGGTTGCGTCTGAGGCCCCGAACATCGTGGAGTTTAGCCGCTCGGTCGCCCCGCCGGCAACCGTTGAGGACCGCAAGCAGCGCGAGCGCGACGCGAAGAAGGAGGACTACCTGCAAACTGTATTCGCGCAAGAGGAGCCGCTACTAGCGCTGGCCTCTGCGGCTGGCCGCGGTGCAAGCAAGCCAACGAACGCCACGCGGGCTATCCTGGCCGAGTTCGACGAGGAGGATCGCCGCGCAGACGACATTTACCAAGCTGTCAGCATCGTGCTCGAGGCGGTGCGACACGCGGACACTCCCAGCAGCCCGTCGCCACTGTTTTAAGACAGCCCCCCCCCCCCCCGTCCGTCGACACCGTGCCCCGTCTCTGTGCGCTTTCTCTCTCTCTCTCTCTTTCTCTCTGTTACACAGATGGTGGCACAAATCGTTGTGCTCTCCGCGTGCCGTGCGCTAAACGGACAGCGCTGAGCCAGCAAAAAAAAAAACCAACCCTATTCGAGTGAAGCGTCGTCCTTCCTCCCTTTTTCTTCTTTTCGTTGTTACTACGTTTGTGGTTGTCGGCGCTAAATCAGTATGAGTGCGCGTTCCTTGTTAACCCCCTCTTTTTTCTTTCATCGCAGTGGTTTTCTTCTTGTAGCCGGCGATCACGCTAATCCGGGTGCTTTCCCCTTTTTTGTTTTCGTGTTTGTGAGCATCCCCCTTTTTTTCTTTTTGCTCACCTCCTATATCACCGTTTGCTTGCTCTTTTTTTCCTTTTTGCTCTCACCCCGTCTTCAGGATTCCGTTTTGAGATTCGTAGTAGTAGGGAGGAGACAGTTTCTCGGGTGCCTCTCAACACGCCGGCCTCTGTTTTTTTTAGTCGCGTGATTGTCAGCATTATTTCGCTTTTCCTTTTTTTTGTTGTTCCGAAGACTCTGATCAACACGTTAGTGTCGGGGCACTCTCCTGTGCAACTTCTAAACCAAATAAAACACACACACACATACACATACACCCAGATGTGATGGAATCGGTCGCCCTAGTCAGGAATGGGTGAACGCACAACACAAAAAAAACAACAGAGATGATCGCGACACCAAGGTCCTTAGGCGCACAATGCAGGTGCATCGACATGTGCCCACCTCCCGTCACTCGCACCAGTCCACCTTCTCGTGTCGTCTAGGCATGAGCGGTCCGCGATGTACCGTGCTATCCCTGTCCCCTTCCCCCACACAACCCCGGACCCATTTCACTTCCTTCTCGCTTTGTTGTTTTTTTTCGTGCTTCTCTCCTTCTGGGCCTACCTTTCTTTCTAAATGGGCACATCTCCTGCCCGTCAGCTACATTCCCGCGTGTGGTGCCCCATTTTTTTTTTTAAATGCCACCGCCACCCACACAGACGCCGGCGCCAGAGGCGGCTTCGTCTGAGGCGCCACCGTACACCCCTCATGAGCTTTGCACTGCCGCGGTGCAGCACGTGCTGGCCAACGTCAACACGGTGCAGTACCTAATTCGAAGCATTGAAGAGGTGAGTGGCAAGGCGTTTACTCCCGACCGGGTCAAGTGCCTTCCCGCGGTGCCTCTGACTTACCAACGGTCGCCGACAGGGGCGCGTGCGCCGTCCACCCAAGCCGGTGTGTTGGCCCCCACACAGTTTGCCGCCGGCTACATTTGGTCGAAGGTGCGGCCAGACTGCGCGAAGGGCGACGTTGTCGTCGTTGAGGACCATGTGGCGGCGTTAGCCAAGACGCACACCGCGGCAGACAGCGCGCGAGCGGGAAGTGCTTCCACGACTGCTGGGCGGGAGGCTGGGTCGACGGGACACCCTTCTTCCTCGCCTTCGTCGCCTGTGCCACCCATTCTTACCACAACCTATCTCGAAGAACAGCAGGGACACGTGCTTCGCCACGTCGAGCGTATGCTGCGACATGAACTGATCCACGCCTTCGACGACGCTCGGGGCATCGTCGACAGCAGCAACTGCATTCAGCAGGCGTGCAGCGAGATTCGTGCGGCCCGTCTGAGCGGTGACTGCTTCGCGACCGAGGAGGTCAAGAAGGGCCGTTTCAACTTGTTCCAAGGTGGCCTTCAGTGTGTCCACCGCCGTGCGACACTGGCCGTAGACAGCAACCCGGTGTGTAAAGGCTTCTCGGAGCGTGCTGTAGAAACCGTGTTCAAGCAGTGCTACTCGGACTACGAGCCCTTTGTCGCGCCCGTGTACGCGATGGGTAGCTACGGAAAAGACTCGTTTCCGAACGGCTCCCTGAAGCTTTGACGTGGTCACAGCGTTGCACACATCTTTCACAGACTCTTCTTCTTTCTTGTTGTTATGCTCATTTGGTTCTCCCGTCGTGACGCGGAATGCTTTTCCTTCTTCACGTGTGTGCACGGCCACTGCTAAGCCGTCCACCGATGTGTAACCAGAGCAGCCAGTGACAAGAGTCACCGCAGTTACCACCGTCTGGGCAGCTCCCAGCAGGAGAGAGGCGGGCGAAGTTGTCTCAAAGCGAGTTGCCTGTTGCACTAGTCGCGTTTCAGTTCATCGTCTCAGAACGGGGAAAAAATGTATGGTTTCCATCGCCTATCGGTATCAGCGTTTCAGTCCCACATGCTCTCTCCTTCTCTTTCTCCTCTGCTTCTTTCTCTGTCTCTCTCCCTTGTCACCACACATACACACAGAGAAACCTTGCGTCCACGGCGTCTGTGCGGACCTGCGTGTCGTGAAGAGCCAATGAGTCTTTGCTCCTCTAGCCACGTCCGCGATGAGAAGGAGCCTGCGACAAGGCTGTCGACGGTGTCGTTTCCAACCTCGCTGGCCGCCTTCAAGCGAACGTCCAACAGCCGTGACCGCAGCAGTCGTGCGACATCAGACGACAAGCGTTACCCCTTGACAGAAAATAAAAAGACGATGACAAAAACCTCGCGCCCCACGCTGCCACCGCTCCACAAGCCGAAGGCCGCTAACGACGCCACACGGCGCGCGCGCCGCAGCTCCCGCCGGTCCGCGTCATCTGGCCTCGCCGCGACGGCCCCACCTCTGACCGCCGCCGCCGCCGCCGGCGACGCCTCTGCGTCGTCACTGCGGAGGTCAGGTCAGCTCGGGCGGCCGGCTGGCAGGGCCTCACAGGGCGGGTCTCGCCGCCCGACGCACGACACCAACGACACGCGGCAAAACAGCCAACGCGCCGCCTCCAGCCCCTCCCGGCAGCACGCCACGCCATCAAGTCGCCGACCCAAGCCACTGGCAACCGCTGTGCACACGGACGGCACAGTAGCCTCCCGTACACGAGCTTACGCATCCTCACCGGCCGTATCGCCTCGCCCTCCTGGGTTCTCGCGCCCGTCAAGCGGACACGTCAGGCGCACTGGCCTCTCCGAAGAGGTCGCCGCTTTTCGTATCCAACGAGCCGTGCGACAGTGGCTTCTCTATCCCGACCAGCGGATCGTGGTGGAAGGCTTGGCTCGCCGCGTGCGGGCACGTCAGCTTGTCGAGACAAAACTGGAGGCCATACGCGTTCGCGCAGCGAAACGCACGCTCGCCTCTTTCTTCGCTGGTCTTTCGGACCTCAATGCCCAGCGCATCGACCGTTTGCGGCAGGAGGTCAACAACAAAGCAGCGGAAGTTGTCTCTGCCTTCTTGCACGCGCGACGATCAGGCCGCGTGTGGGCGGTGCGTCGACGCCGGCTGGAGAAGTCTGCGGTAGTCTGCATCGAGCGAGCGTGGCGCCAGAGCCAACGCTACGCCACTGTGACGGCGCTCTCGCAGGACGTCAAGGCACAGCGGCTTTTGCTGCGACACGAAACGCTGGAGCGCCGCGAGCTGATGCGACAACATCTGGCGTACCTTGTTCTCCGCCACCAGCAGGCGTACAATGACCCTCGCATGCTTGATGCTGGCCTTGCCGTGCGACATGTGCCACTTGCTGCCAGCTCTGTCCTCCTCGGTTCCGCGGACGAAACCGACGATCGCCTGGCTATTCTCACGGGTCGCGCCTTCCACGACGCGACGGCGCGTACACTACGACTGTGCGAAAGGCGCACCTTCTTCTCCGCGCAAGAGGCACAGATGCTGCTCGAGGAGAACCTCCTCGAGGTCGCACCGGCGTCGTACGAAAAACCACCGCAGTGCGCGGACATCTTTAGCTTTGACACGTTCATCCACGCCGAGTACGCGGCTATGCTGCGGCAGCAGGAGCGATTGGTCACAGGCCTCGAAAGCAGCGTGCTAGACCACTCTTTTACCCAGGGGAACGGTGAAAGATGTCGTGAGGGACTCACGATGGATGCGCTTCGGTTGGTGGATGGGAGCGACGACCGTGCTGGATGCCCGGACAGACGGGAGACGCCTCCGGTCAACGATGGTCACCGAGCCGTGCTGCGTCACGACGCTTGTGCCCTTGCTGTCGTGGCCGCTGGCCACGGCATGTTGGTCTCTCAGCCACCTTTGTGCGGCTCCTGGAGCTCAGCGTACCGGGCCATCCTTTCCGGCGTGACCCCATCGTCAGCGTCGATACCCGGTGACGCGGCCGCAGAGGTGACGTTCGCCAACGTGCGTGCTGCTGTCAACGGGGTGCAGAACATCGCCCTGGCTGCACCAGGCCAGAACACCCTGCTGGTGCATCCCAACTTCCGTTCGCTCAGTCTGTTTGCATCACTTGTCCACACAAGCGGCGGTGGGTGCACGGCTCCGCAGTGCCACGGGCTCTCGCGCACAGCGCACCGTTGCATGACTGAAGGACCCAGCACTCTGCGTCTTGGACCGCTTTCCGACGCGACAACTAGCCGTTTCTTGTCGCCTCGCGTTGAGGCTGGAAACGGCGATGCGGGCTCTGCCGACGGAGACACCAAGAACGATGCGGCGGTGGTGGCAAGCGAGGTCGTGGGCCGGACAGCGGACGTGACGCCATTCCTCACTAGTCCCCACGCGCTCGGCGAGGAGTGGCGGGACTGGCTGCGTGAGAGCGCACGCGTCTTCTCGACAGCCGCACCGCCAAAGACGGACAGGCCCCTGTCATCGTCCCCACCCTCAGCGCCTGTGGCGCCAGACACCGACCGATGTAGCCGCCGCGCGCGGTTCCAGTGCATTCTGCCGCTGTCGCCACCGGACAACAGCACTGGCGCGGACAGCACAGCGGCATTGCTCAGTGACTTCTTGCCGACGGGTGTCGTGTTAAACCCAGACGCCCAACTAGCCGCGCCCTTTGCTCCCGTCGCCGACCGCTCAACGAGGATCGGCACAGCGTCGCGCACACTCTTGTACAACATGGAGCGTCTCCTAATTCAGGAACACCGTCACCGGCAGCAACTTCACAGCACCTGGGAAGCTCAGTGGAGGTCCACGGTCCTCCTTCGCGATCTACATGTACAATAGAAGCCCCCCACACCGACAAAGGCACGCACCACACGCATACGGCCTGTCAACACCTCCGCTCTTGTTTCTCTTTTCCTTTTCTGCCATGGTGGTCTGGGTGCGTCTCTGATTAGGCGCGTGCCCACCACAGACCGAACTGCCGCTCCGCACCCAAATGACGATTTCCACACAGCAAAACAACTCTTTCACCCTGTTCTCACTACTGTTTGCTTCCCCAGTTCACACGCAGACAGAGAGGGGAAGAGGCATAAACGAAACAAGATGTCCACCAGTCAAAACCGACAGCCCGACAATTCCATTTCCTCTGGTACGTTTGTGTGTGCCATTGCCACACGAACTAAAAAATATTTCGGCCCCTTCAACCTTCTCCTCTTTTGTTTCTTCTCTCTCGTTCATGTCGTCAGACGGCCGGACTTGGGCCCCTTGGGCCTCTCTTTGCTCTTGTCAGGCCGTGGCTTTCACCGACCGCGCAGACCACTGATTGTGATGGACGCGTTTGTCCCTGTTCGAACCGCTACGCAACGTGAAGCAGCTCGACTGCTCGCACAACAGCACCCGGAAGCGTCGTCCTTCCTCGACGGTGCCGGCTCAACTGGCTGTCTGAGACTGGCGCACGTGACGGTGGTGCCACCGGCGTCACTCGGCCCCTCTGACGTTCTCGAGCAAATAAAGCGGTGCGTGGTCGCCGCACAGTCGCACCAGGAGTGCGCTGAGCCGAGTCAGTGGCTTGCCAGTGTCCCACGCTGCCTGCGCCACGACGTGGCCGCGGTGGTGCAATACCTGTGCATGGTGGTCGCGATCGACTTCCGCCACTGGGCAGAGAAACCGCACCTCGTGCCTGGAGCCACGGACGCGGTGACGCGACTGGCCGCACCGGGCGAGAAGGTTGAGACCTTCTCGGGCTTCTACGTGGCGGTCACAGACCCGGACGTCTCCGGCATCACCACTAACAAGGACACTCACTCTGCCACGCTGCTGTACCCTGAGCAGCGCCGTCCTGCTGCTGCGGAAAGCAAACGCACCTTCCTCCGCGGATCCGCCGCGATGATTCACTTGCTGCGCGAAGCGGTCGACGTGCATGGGCTCCACTGGTACGACCCGGCGTTTCTTCGTCGCTTCGAGTCTGTTGAGGACGCCACAGAAGCGCTGCAGCGGTGCTTTTTGGGGTGTGAAGTGGACGGGGTGACGCCGATGTGGATGCCCGCCACACCGGAGCGCGTCACACTGCTGCTTGCTCTGCGGGACGCATTACTGTCCACGCAAACATCGTTCTACACGTTGCTCATCCGGTGTGACGGGCGTGCCTTTGGCCACCCTCACGCGTTTGTGCCGCAACTCCGCGCACTCCACCCTCGCTACGAGGATGTGGTCCGCGCACCAGAGATTTTTGGCGACGACCGCTTGTTTGCGATCCTGAAGCTATCGCAGCTGACAGCGCTGGCTCTCAATGAAGCGCTGCCCGCGCTGTGGTGCACTCAGGCGTCCACTGGCGACTCAGCGGCACATGCGCAGCTTGACCCGCCGTGCGCGTGGCTGCAAACGGCGCGGGAGGCGAGCGCGAGTCGCAGCCGCTCGAAGGCTGCACAAGCGCTTTTTGCCGACGCCGATCTCATTTCCATCTGCTGCGATTACCAGATACCCAAAGCGCTCCGTGCGGCGGGTCTTTTGCGCTACGATGAGCACTTGGCTGACATGGTTGACGACCACACGCTCCTCGCCCCTGGCAGCCTTGAAGAGGCGGCGATTCGTGTCGCCACCTTGGTCTCGACCGAGTGGCTTGTTCATTGGCTGAACCAAGGCGTGCACGGCACCACGGGTGGGCCAGGACCTGTGACGGTCACGCGCTTGGATCACGCTCTCTGGTATGTTGGCCGCTACATGACGGATGACACCGCCAAGCATCACTTGTGCCGCACCATTATGTACTAACGTTGAGAGGAAGTCACCCCACCCTCTCACATGCTGTTTTTTTTTTTTTGCTCTTGCCCACAACAACGGCACCGACACCGAAACACGTGCCGGGCTCGTAATAAGCAACACGAACAACGACAGTCGAAGTGAGTCAATTTGTTATTGAGACGGTCACACCTGTTGAGACCTCGGCGGGCAAACACACACATACACACTCACAAGCCCACGTGAATGCCAGATCGCGTCACTAGCGACTTCTCTCTTTGCCACGCAAATTGCTGTGGTGACACCCGTTCATGACAAGCGTGTAGCAGCACTGTCTCCCTCCTCTTTCTTACTCCCTTTTTCTGTGTTGTCTTATTTTCTGGCGTGTCGGGGCGTCGTGCTTGGCATCTCTTTCAGTCGCCCTTTTTTTTTTGACTGCGGGGACTCTGACGCTTGCACTCAAGGTACGTTGAGCAACGGTGAACTCAATAGCCAAACATACCATGCGGCGCCTGCTTTCGCGAAGACACCTAAATTATCCCGGCGAGGCTGCGGCGGCGTCCACGGTGGTGTCGTTCGTTCCTGCGGCCTTTGCGACATACCGATTGGTCTCAAGCACGCCGCCAACTTCGTCGTCTTCCACCGCACACGCACACCGCAGCGGCAGCACCCCAACGCACGGCAAGAAGAGCCACAAGCGGCACAGACCACGGGGGACACGGACACGGCCCGCCGAGGGCGTAGCAAAGGGTGGTAGCACCGCGGGTCGCCACCACGAGGCTAGCTCACGTCGCCCGCGTTCACTGGACATTGCCCACGAAGAAGCGCGCGTTGACGTGGAGAGGCACTTTCCTGCCGCCATTGCCTTTCTGCGCCAACCCCTGCGCAGCGCCGATGTGGCGGACGATCTCAATAAGCGGCGGTGGCACGACATTACCCACGACGTCAATGTCGACGGTGCACCCGTGCCCTACAAGCGCTCATCGGCCGACACGGGAGACGGTGCTGCCGTGCCAGGCACCTTCTTTGACGAGGGAAGCTTGGACATCCGCGGTGGCGTGCAAGACCGTGCGCAACGCGCGGGTATGGACCTACCGACGCGTGAAGAGGCTCTATCCCCTGATATTCTAGGCCTCACGGGTGGGAGGCCGAGCCTGCACGGCCTGGCTCTCGCCAAGCGGAGCAACGCGGCGCCGGCCGACGAGACGATCGAGGGCGACAGCAGCGAGAATAGCTTTGGCGACACGCCAGTCGAGCTGACAGACATGTTGCGTGAGCGGCTGATGGAGCTGAAGGCTGAGCGCATCAGTGAAGAGCGCAATGAAACCTTTCTGCCGCGCAGGCTGCAGCTGCCGACGGACGCCCAGATTCAATGTCGTGTGGTACCGCAGAAGGCAAGTGCACGAACGGCGAGTGCGCAGGTTCAATTGCTCGAACATGCGGCGAAGGCGGCTCAGGGTGATCGAGGGAGCTCCTCCGGCGACAGAAAACTTCGTGAGCGCACGCTGGCAGACGTCTCCGCCTCCCAGAAGTCACTGTCTTCGTCCAACGCGGCGGTGCGTGATGGCATCGACGTGAGGGTTGCGGCCCCTGTGGCTGACTTGGCCGCAGCGTACACGCCAGGCGGCCTGTACACCGAGGAGATGGACACACTGCTCTCACTCGACAACGACAAGTCCACCTTTCGCGACAGCTCGCCACTAGGCAACGTACCAGAAGAGACCGCTGGCTGTGTATATCTCTTGCGGCTATTGCCGCGCGCTGGTTTCTGCAGTCGACGTGAAGCGGTGGCAGTGATCGCTAGCGGCCAAGTGACTGTCGGTGGCGTGGTCGAGCGCAATCCTTTTCGGCTTGTGCGTGCTGAAGAGGATGTGCACGTGGCGGGACATCGCAGTCGACTGCGCGTGGCGCCTCCAAGGCTTTGGATGTACCACAAACCAGCCAACGTGATCGTCTCCCGCAGTGATCCGGCCGGTCGGCGGCTTATCACGCGACACGCGAATATTTTGGGTTTCGAGCACCTTATTGCCGTGGGGTCTCTGCCGATGCGGTCCCACGGCATTTTACTCCTCACCAACGACGGCGAGCTTTCGCGGTACCTCGAAAACCCGCAAACGATGATACAACAGACCTATCTGTTGCGTGTACGGCCCGCTATTGACCCGTCGCTCGCACAGAAACTGAACGAGGATGGCGTCAACATCAACGGACGCCAATACCGACAGGCAGAGTTCCTCGTGAACCCAGCCATGAAGTCTCGTTTTTCGGTGAAGGTGAAGGTTCGCGGGGAGACGATGCCGATCACGCACCTCATGCAGCACATTGGCCGCGTCGTGGAGCGTGGCGGCCGTGTGTCCTTTGGCCCGTTCTCGCTCGGCACGCTCGCCGTCGGCTCGGTTCGGGAAGTGACGGTGCCGCCCCATTATATGGCACACGTCGGCGCCTTGTGGAAGCCGTTCGTGGAACGCGACTGGCCTTACTTCCGTCGCCAGCGTGTCAATCGTTTGCGCCGGCTGTGCCGGTATCGCGAACTGACACCGAAGGAGCTGGAGGAACTGGACAACTTCACCTACGAGGAGCTGCAGGACGCGTTATCACTCGAGTCCAATGAACTTGCCGCCGCCGCCGAGGCACGCACGGCTCAGTTGGCGTTGGCACACCGTACGCCGCTGGGAGACGACGCCCTGCCGCTGGACTTTCCGGCTCCCACTGCCGCCGAGTATGGTGAGGATGGCCGTGGGTACGAGTGGCAGCGCCAGGACGGCGTTGTGGTCGAAGATATTACCCGAGTTCGTTGAGTCTCCGCGAAGCTCTGTGCTTAGCCGGCCGTACATCATCTCCTTTTTTTTTCTCTCTTCACATGCACCGCTGCACTCTTTAAAAGAACCAAAAGCAAAGAAGAATACAGGACAGACACACAGCTCGGGTGACACCACCACACGCTAACCGCAGACGGATTCGTAGGCGAGTGGGTACCACCCAAGACCTTTTCTCGTATTCCATGTCATTGCCTTGTCTCACTCCCGCAAATCTGTTGCGCCACGCATCGTCGCCACTGACGGGTGCAGCGCACGAGCACCGCATTGGCCCACTTCTTCCTTACATCCATTTGTGTCTCTTCTTTCCTATTTCTCCATTCTGTGCCTACTGTATGTTATACACGGTCTCCAGTGTCTCTCTCACTGTCGTGTGGTGCCGTTCCCCCTCTTTCTCTCTCTTTCCCTCTCCTACGCCGTCGGTGCACAATCTTCACTGGTGTGTGTCTGTCTGCCACGGTATTGACACAGTCATGTTTGCCGATTTCGAGTCCATCATGACGTCCAACTTTGAGTTGGACGGCTGCCCGCACGTGGGACCGTTCACGTACCACAATTGCGAACTGTCTGCGGACAGCGAGCTCTCACTCACGGCCTTTCGTCGCCGTGCGGCGGCGGCGCGGGCCAGCACAGACGTCTCTGTCGTGCCTAGCACAGGCGAGTTGTTGACGGCGGATCCGCTGGACACGAGCGAACAGGTCACGGCTGACAAGCGCTGCTGGAAGCTGGCACTGGCGTGCCCCGTGCCCCGCGCGATCCCGAAGCTGAACCTCAAGAAGGGAACCACCACGCTCGGCTTCCGCTTCAAGCACGGCATTATTATCGCTGTGGACTCCCGCGCGTCAACGGGCCAGTACGTCGCGTCACAGACAGTAATGAAGGTGATGGAGATCAACGACTACCTCCTCGGTACCATGGCCGGCGGTGCAGCGGATTGCAAGTACTGGGAACGCGTGCTGGGAATGGAGTGCCGTCTGTGGGAGTTGCGCAACGGGACGCGCATCACTGTCGCTGCGGCCAGTAAGATTCTCGCGAACATCACCTACGCATACCGCAACTCGAATCTGTCAATGGGCACGATGGTGGCTGGTTGGGACAAGTTTGGCCCGTCTCTCTACTACATCGATGACAAGGGCACGCGCATGAAGCAGGATCTCTTCAGCGTCGGCTCCGGTTCGATTTATGCCTATGGCGTGCTTGACAGTGGCTACAACCAGGATCTCTCCCTTGAGGAGGCCTGCGATCTGGCGCGTCGCTCTATCTTCCACGCAACGTACCGTGACGGCGCTTCGGGTGGTATTGTCACCATCTACCATGTGCACGCAAAGGGCTGGACACAGATCTCTCGCGACAACCAGACCAATCTGTACGAGCAGTACTTCCCTTCTGCGTAATGCACAAGATGAGGAGAGAGAGGTGGAGAAAAAGCAGTAGCCTCATGGACTCTCCCGGGTGAGTGTCCACGGTGCCTTTACTCGTCAACACAGGCGTTGGAACGACGTAGGCATCTAGGACAGACTTATTACGATGATGTTTTTCTTATTTTTGTTTGTTTGTTTGTGTGCCTCGTTGGCCGCCTTGCCCTGTCTTGCGTACCCCTCAACAACCTCGTGCTTCCGCGTAGTGCGTGTGCGGTGCTCGTGTTGTACACATCGCCAAACACTGTCGAGGGCAACGTCGCCCATTGCCAAGTAGGGGCAGTGCGAACGAGTACTGACAAAATCGGGTGATCTATTTCGCGTCCACGGGTGTGCTCAGACATATTAGTGCAGAGCGCATGCAACCACCGCATCGCCTGTACACTTGAACTACCTCACAACACACAGCCGGAGAAGGACATGTGGCGGTAAAGGGATGTGTGAATTCTTGTCTGGGAACTCATCGCTGCCTACCAGAGGCGGCACACACACACACACACGTGTGTGTCAGAAGCAGTGTCGAAAGCAACCTGCTGTCGGTGTCTGAGAAGACGCACCTTCACGTTCCTTTCTGTCTCTTTTGCTTTCCCGCGACTTTCGCCTTGCTCGCGTGCGTGCTCCGTGGCGGCGACGCCGCCTCCTGCACTTACTTTTCGTTGTTGTTGTCGCTATGGTGTGCCACGCAGTCAACTTGGTTCACATCTGTTTCTATCCTCCCCATTTCCTCCCTCCCTTGCTATATATATCTCCCTCTTCCGCTCTCTTGGCGCCAGTAATCTTTCGAGGTTTTTCTGTTTCAGAGGTCCGTCGCTCCCACACTCATTTTCCTTCCCAGCCCTAACCCCCCGTTCTTCTCTCCACGTTCACTACCATGTCCGACAACGAAGATACCAAGGTGAGCCGCACCGAGCAGGTCAACAGCCCCACCACCCCCAGCAACACCGGCTGCCGCAACTGCGGTGAGGAGGGCCACTTCGCTCGCGAGTGCCCCAACGCGCCGTCCAGGGATGCCAGCGCGATGAAGTGCTTCCGTTGCGGCGAGGAGGGCCACATGAGCCGCGACTGCCCCAACTCCGCCAAGCCTGGCGCCGCCGGCGACCGCGCGTGCTTCCGCTGCGGCGAGTCTGGCCACATGAGCCGCGACTGCCCGAACCCGGCCCGCAGCGGCTCCGCTGGCAACATGGAGTGCTTTAACTGCGGTCAGACCGGCCACATGAGCCGCGACTGCCCCACCAAGCAGCAGGGCGGCTACGGCGGCCAGAAGCGTGACCGCAACGGCGGCGGCTACGGCAGCGGCGATCGCGCCTGCTTCAACTGTGGTCAGACCGGCCACATGAGCCGCGACTGCCCCACTAAGCAGGGCGGCGGCGGCGGCTACGGTGGTGATCGCGCGTGCTACAACTGTGGTCAGACCGGCCACATGAGCCGCGACTGCCCCACTAAGCAGGGCGGCGGCGGCGGCTACGGTGGTGACCGCGCGTGCTTCAACTGCGGCCAGACCGGCCACATGAGCCGCGACTGCCCCACTAAGCAGGGCGGCGGCGGTGGTGGCGACCGCGCGTGCTACAACTGCGGCCAGACCGGCCACATGAGTCGCGACTGCCCCAGCAAGCAGTAGACACCGTTGTCTCTTCTGGCGTTGGAGCGAGGTACCCATTTCCCCGTCTTTGTGCCTCCGAGGGAGGCCAGCTGAAACGAACCTCCGAACGCGTTGTGTGCGTCAGCGGCGACGCTGATGCGTGGTGTGCATTCCCAACCAGCAGTGGAACCAACAGGGAGTCTCACCTCTGCCGTCAGCCTCGCGACCAGACGCCCTCCGACACATCGCCCTCTCTCCTTTCTCCCCTGCCACCCTCCCTTTCTCCAAGAGGAGGGTGAGACAGTGGGTTGATGACTAATGACATCCGATGTCTGTAAATCTCACCTAAACGACATAAGCTGACACGCACACGCACCGTCGGTGTCATTGTCTTCCTTTTTTTCTTTCTCCCACGTCTAACCACACACTTCTCTTTTTACGTCTCCCATTTTTTTTTCTTCTTCTTTTCGTCCGTGAAGCTGTGGTGGCGTATGCGTGTGTCTTGTGCAAAGTTGCGTGCAGAGTTCCACTAGCACACTTTACCCACAGTACGCCGTAAAACCACTGACTTCACGCATTTTTTCTGTTTGTTTCGTGATGGCCAATTGCCCCCCTCTCCCTCACCCTCCCCATCCCACTCTCTCTGCTGGGCACTGACTGCTGTCCACCTTCCCATTTTTTTCTTGTGCTTGACGTGGGTGGCTTTTCATGTTTCGCCTGTGCTCATTTCCCCTTTAGTGCTGCGGTGATGACCAGCTGACCTCCGGTAGGGTGTCCGCTGTGACCTCACGCAGTCGTCACCTCTAGGCGTCGCTCTCTCTCTTTCTGTCTTGACACATGCGTTTGCGTTGCGAACGAGGTGATGCGCATGCCATTTGGCTTTGCGCACCGTTCTCATCGTTCCTGTCTCACCTCAGTTCCAGCAACGCCCCAGGGCAGGCGAAAAGAAGAGTCGTGACGTACCGCGAGACCAAAAAAGGGGTAAACGATCTGACCGGGCGAAACACGCACAAGCACACGAGGAACGGTGAAGTGAACGTGGTGTGGTCGCGCCCAAAAGAGTCTGTTCTTTCCGCAGTAATACACAACAAGGAAAAAAGGAAAACACACAACACCGTGAGTAGAAATCTGCATCGAAAGCAGAACCGCAGTGTTAACCGTGATGAGTATGAAAGAAAGGAAAAGACAAAACAAAAAGATGCAATTGGACAACACCCGGGCTTTCTGGCTGCTAAATCATGACTGTGAGACGATACTTGTTTTGTTCTGGTTCGACTTCACATGTTCCACCCGGGCGCCTGCGCGCAGGGCCACACACACACACACACATACATATACCTATCTACGTGCTGCACGGCACGGAGCCGTACTCACGCCCCCTCCTCATCTCCGGTGCCTCCCGCGATTGTGTGGTGGCAGCAGGAAGCTCGACGCTGCAGTACGTCCTGGCAACGAAGGAGGGTCTGCTTCGGCTTGCTGCCTGTTCGTAGACGTGCCACACAGCATGGAACGCTCGCGGGTGAACTCCGGCAAAGAGGTTGCGCCGAGTGTCACAGCGAGCGTGCACGGCGTCGTGCCTTTTCTGTTCTTTCGGATCAGTGGTTGCGAACAGCGCAGAAGCGCGACAAAAAAAATTGCACCAAGCAGTCGTCTGCACGCGTTTGCTGCCTCCTCACCATGACAACAACGGCCGTCTTGTTGTGCAGCTACCGTTGTGCCAGCCTCCCCCACTCACCGCTTCTTCTCCTATGCCCCTGTTCGCACTCTGATTTTCATTATTATTGTGTGACGTTATTGCGCCACTCACACACTGACTTTGTTGCTGTGAATCCGCACACACACACACACACACATTTCGGCTTTCGTACCTGCAAGCTTCTACGTTTTCTTCGTTACTTTCTCAACTTACCCACTAACCCCCCAATCTCCAATCAAGATGGTTTGCTACCGTTGCGGAGGCGTCGACCACCAGAGCCGCGACTGCACCCGTCCCGCTGAGGACATGCCGTGCTTCCGCTGCGGCGAGCGTGGCCACATGGCCAAGAACTGCACGAGCAACATCGCCCAGGGCGACTCTCCGTGCTTCTACTGCCACAAGCCTGGCCACGTGGCCCGCGAGTGCCCCGAGGCGCCCCCTCGTGAGGAGATCCAGACCTGCTACAACTGCGGCCAGAAGGGTCACATCTCCAAGGACTGCAAGAACCCCACCCACTGCAACGTGTGCAACGAGGATGGCCACCCCACCCGCAAGTGCCCCGTAGCCTTGAAGGAGAAGCCGTGCCCCATCTGCCACCAGAAGGGCCACCTCAAGGCTGACTGCCCCGACAAGGCCAGCGCTCCCCCGCGCTCCGCCGGCAAGAAGTGCCACAACTGCGGTGAGGTCGGCCACTTCGCCCGCGACTGCCCCAAGAAGGAGTAGTGCGTGCGCGCAGCCACGCCAAAAGAAAAGGGCTTTGCGCTGTGCGCGGCTGAGAGGGTGGCAGTGCAAGCACGGGAAACGGAAGCTTGACAGTGCTGAAGCAGGTTGAGCCAGAGGGCGGCGGCTGACACGGTTCAGCAGTGTCCACACTCACGTAGAGGAAACGTAGCACCACGCCGGCAAAGAAGAGAACGCATAGTTCGACTCTGCCGCGTGTTGCCATCTGTTCCACATGGTGCACTCAACCGGCTTCCTTTTTTTGTTTTTAGCCCTGTTCATCTTCGTCATCCCTCTCTCTTCATCGTTATCTAGCTTCCATCAGCGCACCCTCACGTCCTTTCAACGACAAACAACCACACAAAAAGAAAAGCTAAGAATTTCTGGGTGCTTGCTTTCACCGTCTTGAGCTGGACAGGGAAAAATAGTCAAATAAAGAACGCACCCCCGGTGGCATTTCTCGCACGAGTGGTCACTAGAATAAAGAGGAGCAATCAATGCCGGCAAAAAGACACGAAAAAAAATGTCAGAACAAACGGTACGCGTGATGAGTGACCCTCCGTTACGTTTGAGTGAGGAGACATGCACCATATTTATAGTGTCGCATGGTGTTTCTGTGACGTGGCCGTGCCTTTCACGAAAAGTGGGTGGAACTCCAGCCACACACCGCTGCCGAGGTGCTTCTGGGAGACCCGAAGCACCAGAGCGAGAACAAGATTGAAGAAGAGGCATCAGAGGTCGTTTTTTAATCTTTCGCCTCTGGTGCTCTTTATTTTATTTGTTTTTCCTTGCGGTGTGACCCATGAATGCCCACGCCGCAACCAAACACGCTTTTACTCTGCTCATCCAGGAATCATAACTAAACGCTGTACGAAAAAAAAAAGCGCCAACCCACGAAAAAAAAAAAGAGTGAGAAGAACAGCGAGGGCTTTTACTAACAAACGGCATGCATGTCAACCGTACTTCGATGAATTCTCACGGAGTCCTACGCGTGCTATCCCGGCGGGGTAAACAAAAAGAAAGCCAGTAAATGTGACCTCCTGTTTCACGCGTCTCTCTTGAGAGAACAAAAAAAAAAGAGCACATGAAACAAAGAGAAAGTGGATAGAAGTGCACCGACCAATGCCTGTCTACACGAGTCCAACGCCTGGAACGTTACGCGGTTTGGCCCCATCCCTCCCCGTGCCTACGCCTGTTCCTTCGACACAACACTCTCTGTGAGTAGCCTTCGTCACTGCCCGCTGCCACACGGATAGTTGCACACGTAGTCTCCACGCGTTACTACTGACGATGGTCAACTTTTCATAAGAGCACGTCATTGTCTTCTCATTCACCCCGTACACGTCGTTCACTGATTCTCTGTCTCTCACCCGGTCTGCCTCTCGCTTACTGACCTCTTCTTTTCCTTGCACTGGGTGTGTGCACTTACCGCTGCATCTGGGACGATCCGCAGTAATATCGCCTATTTTTCTTTTCTGTAGTGAACGCAAAAAAAAAAAGAAGTCAAGCAATCAGACAATCAAACTGCCAAAGGAGCTGTTTGATTTTCTCTCTTTGCTTCCGGTAAGCTCCACGCAATCGACCTCTGGGTTCGTATTCGTGTGTCTGTGAGCTCTGTTCGGCTGCCGTATCTCTTTTTGTTTCCGTCTCTTGTCCCATCTTGCCACCGCGCGCCAAAAGAATCCTCATTCAAGTGCTCTAGCCTTTGTGAGAGGACTAACGGAACGTATCCAAGATGGACTCCCCCGCCTCCACCAACGAGATCTTCCAGCTCAACTCCGTCAGCGGCGGCCTCCGCCCTGGCAGCATCTCGCACAAGACAGTCACGATTGAGGGTGACAAGCACGTCTGTGTGCGTGAGGTGCAAGATGACGGCAACACGTCGCTGGTGATTGTCGACTTGGAGAAGCGCGAGAGTATGCGCAACAATATCCGCAACGCCGAAGCGGCGATCATGAACCCCGACTCCAAGATTCTCGCTCTTCGCAGCGGCCGCAACCTTCAGGTCTTCGACGTGGACAACTCGAAGCGCCTGAAGGCGGTGCAGTTCCAAGACGACGTCGTCTACTGGCACTGGCTGGACGCAAAGACGGTGGGCATCGTGACAGCGACGAGTGTGTTCCACTGGACCTTGGATGAGTCCCCCGACGCGCCGCCGCAGCGGGTGTTTGATCGCCCGGCTGACTACGATTCGTCGGTGCAGATCCTCTCGTACCGCTGCGACGAGCAGAAGAAGTGGCTGCTTCTCACTGGTGTCGCACGTGACGCGACCGGCATGGTCGGAAAGGCGTGCCTTTACAGCGTGGAGAACAGCACCAGCCGTGCACTGGACGGCCACGCGGGTTGCTTCATCACCACAAGCACGCCCACAGAGTCTCGCCGATGCACGGTCATGTGCCTGGCGTGGAACAGCCCTCAGCAGGGCGGCCAGGTGATGATCATGGAATTGCCGACATCGGCCAAAATGGACATCACTATGCGCCGTGCTGTGTACCCAATCCGCATGCAGCAGGGCGACTTTCCTGTGGCCGCGCACGTTTCCGATCGCCACAAGCTGCTGACCGTCGTGTCCAGCCGCGGCACCTACGCACTGTTGGACATCTTCACCGGCACCTCCCTCATCGAGCAGCAGTTCACGCAGGGTGTCGTCTTCTGCGGCGCCGACGACCGCAAGCAAGGCGGCGTCATCTGCGTGAACAACCAGGGCTCCGTCATTCGCGTCGCACCGAACGACAACTCCATCATCAACTACGTGAAGGGCCGCATGCAAAACCCCGCACTGGCCCTCCGCATCGCTGGGACAGCCAACCTGGGCGGCGTCGACGACCTGTTCCGCGTGCAGCTGGACAACTGCATGCGTAACGGTCAGATCGAGGAGGCCATTCGCACATGCCTCCGCGCGCCCGGCAACAGCCTCCGCACCCGCGAGATTCTGCAGCGCTTCGCCTCCCTGCCTCAGCAACCCGGTCAGGCCCCCGCGATCTCTACGTACTTCAAGCTCGCGCTCGCCGAGGGCAAGTTGAACGAGGCCGAGACCGCCGAGCTGGCACGTGCCGTGGTGCCCAAGGGCGGTATTTCGTACGTGAAGCAGCAATACGATGAAGGCAAACTCTCGCCGTCCGAGGAGTTCGGCGACCTGGTGGCTCGCGACGACCCTGAGATGGCCATCAAGATTTTTCACCAGGCCAACGCTCACGCCAAGGTGGTGAACGTGCTTCTCCAGAAGAAGGACACACAGAAGGCGGTCGAGTACTGCAAGCGCGCCAACTATTCGCCGGACTGGCGGGTCATTATGAACAACTTCGTGCGCGCCACCCCGCAGGACGCCGTCAACCTTGGTGTGATGCTCTACCGTGACATGGGTGACAAGCCCGTCGTATCTGCCGAGGAGATTGTGGACATGTTCGTGTCCGCCCAGCACATCAAGGAGGCGACAGAGTTCATCTTGGAGGTGCTGCGCACCAAGGATGACGAGAGCACTCGCGAGCTACAGACCAAGCTGCTCGAGATCAACCTCAAATTCTCCCACCCGTCCGTCTCGGAGAAGGTCTTCGCGCGCGGCATCTGCAAGCACTACGATGGCATGCGGCTCGCCCCACTGTGCGAGCGCGCTGGCCTCTACCAGCGGGCAATCGAGTGCTACGTGACGGCACAGAACGAGGATCCCAACCTGGACATTCTGCCCAACATCCGTCGGTGCCTGAAGCAAGCCCAAACGTTCAACCCGGAGTGGCTCGTCGACTTCTTCGGCAAGCTCAACAAGGAGGACAGCCTGCAGTGCCTCGGTGACCTGTGCGAGAATGAGCAGCAGAACTTTAAGGTGATCGTGCAGGTGGCCACCAAGTACAACGACGCGCTTGGCTCCGACGACCTGATCAACCTGTTCCTCGAACGGAACATGTACAACGTGCTGTACTTCTACCTCGGCGCGGTGGTGCCGTACACCCGTGACCCCGAGGTGCACTTCCGCTACATCGAGGCCGCCGCCGAAGTGGGCCAAATGCAGGAGCTCGAGCGCATGACCCGAGAAAGCCCATGCTACGACGCCGAGCGCACCAAGAACTACCTCAAGAACAAGAAGCTCACCGACCTCTGGCCGTTCATCAACGTGTGCGACCAACACGACCTTATCGACGAGATGGTGCACTACCTTGTGGAGACCAACAACGAATCCTACATTGAGCAGTACTGCACCCGTCGCAGCCCGGGCAAAACACCCAAGGTGGTGGCGGCCCTCATCGAGTGCAACGTCAGTGACGACTTCATCAAGAGCATCCTGGCCACCGTCGGCACGATGTGCCCCGGCGAGGAGCTTGTTCAGGTCGTCGAGGACGCCGGCCGCCTGTCGCTCATCAAGGACTGGCTCGAGGCCCGTCGCAACGAGAAGAAGACCGACACGGCCATCTACAACGCTCTCGCCAAGATTTACGTCGACATTGGTCAGAGCCCCGAGGTGTTCCTCAAGGAGAACGACTACTACGACCCCATCGTGGTCGGCCACTACTGCGAGAGCCGCGACCCTCGCCTGGCGTTCGTGGCTTACACAAAGGGCCATTGCAGCAAGGAGCTGGTGCAACTGTCCCTCAAGAACGGTCTCTACAAGCAGATGGCACGCTACCTCGTGCGCGAGCAAAACCTGGAGCTGTGGGCGGACGTGCTCGCCGAGGACACCAGCGAGCGCCGGCAGCTCATCGAGGCCGTTCAGCAAACCGCGTTGCCGGAAACGGAGGACAGCGAGGAGGTGAGCACCACCGTGCGTGCCTTCATGAACGCCAACCTCACAGAGCAGCTGACGTCCCTGCTGGACCAGATCGTGATGCACGGGCGGTTCCGCAAGAACCGCTTCCTTGAGAACCTGCTCATCATGTGTGCCGTGCGCTCGCGGAAGGACAAGGTGATGGAGTACGTCACGAACCTCGAGGACTACGACGCGAAGGACATCGCCAACATCGCCACAGGCGCTGGCATGCACGATGTGGCGTTTGTCGTGTACGACCGCCACGACATGAAGAAGGACGCCGTCACGGTGCTTCTGCGTGACCTGAACGACATCCCACGCGGCCGCGCCTTCACGCAAAAGACGGACCTCCCCGAGGTGTGGAGCGTGCTGGGTGAGTACCTGGTGAAGGCCGACGAGGTGCACGAGGGTATCGAGTGCCTCATCAAGGCCAAGAACGCCGATCTCGTGACGGAAGTGACCGAGGCCGCCGAGCGCACAAACCAGTACGGCGACCTGATCAAGTACCTCAGCATGGCGCGCAAGTACTCCCGTGCGAAGGACAGCAAGATCGATACGGCGCTTGTCATCACGTACGCCAAGACCGGGCGACTGGGTGAACTCGAGGAGTTCCTCAAGGAGACGCACAATGTCAAGATTGCTGTCATTGCTGACAAGTGCTTCGACGATGAGCTGTACGAGTCGGCTCGCGTGCTGTACACGGTGGCGAACAACTACGGGCGTCTGGCTGTCACTGAGGTGAAGCTCAACAACCTGTCCGCCGCCGTGGAGGCGGCGTCCAAGGCCAAGTCGACACAGGTCTTCAAGGACGTCAACCTGGCGTGCATCGAGGCGAAGGAGATGAAGCTGGCCGCGCTGTGCGCTGTGCCTGTCGTGCTCAAGGCCGAGGAGGTCAACGGCATGGTCAACCGCTACGAGACACGCGGCCTCTGGGAGGATCTCTTTGCCGTGCTCAAGACCGCCGCTGCCAATCCCGGCGCGCACATGTCCATCTTCACTGAGATGGGTGTCCTGCTGGCACGCTACCGCCCCGAGAAGTTGGTGGAGCACATCAACATGTACCCGAAGAAGATCAACGCACACAAGATGATCTCCGTTTGCGAACAATACCACCACTGGGCGGTTATGCGCCTGCTGCACATCAACAACGAGGACTGGCTCGCCGCGGCCAACTGCATGATGCAGCACTACGCCGACGCCTGGGACCACGAGATCTTCAAGGATGTCATTGGACACCTCGGTGCCAGCGACGTTGTGTACACCGCGATTAGCTTCTACCTTAAGGTTCACCCGGAGCTTCTTCACGACTTCTTGACGAGTGTGTTCAAGAAGGTCGACCCGGAACGTGTCATGATGGTGGTGTCGCAGACCGTGCCGACCTACGTCATTCGCGCCTACCTCGAGGCTGCGCAGGAGCGCAACGCGAAGAAGGTGAACGAGGCACTGAACGACATGTACATCGAAGATGAGGACTTCCAAGCGCTGCGACACTCCGTGGAGACGTACAACAACTTCGACTCCGAGGAGCTTTCCGCCCGCCTAGAAAAGATGGAGATGTTCGAGTTCCGCAAGATTGCGCTGCTGCTCCACCGCAAGAACAAGCGCTTCGCACATGCCATCAAGGTGGCGAAGGAGAACAAGCTGTACGAAGAGGCCATTGACACCGCGGCGGAGAGCGGCGACGCCGAGCTCGTCACGGGCTTGCTAGAGTTCTTCGTGAAGGACTACCCCGAATGCTTCGCTGCGTGCCTTTACACATGCTACGACCTCCTCGAGCCTGCCGTGGTGCTGGAGAAGGCGTGGATGGGTAACCGCATGGACATAGCCATGCCGTACGTCATCCAGATGACGCAGGAGTACACCCGGAAGATCACCCGCATCGAGCGCTCCATGCTGGACGCGCAGACCGCCGCCAAGGATGCGGCTCGTCGCGCAGGGCCGTCTCAGCCCTCCACGGGCCCGCTCATGATTGAGCAGGGCGGCATGCCGATGGGTGGCGGGCCGATGCCGATGCCGATGAACATGCCACCGATGCAAGGTGGCTTCGGCGCGCCGCCGCAGTTCGGTTCTGGACGTCCGTTCTAAGAATCAACGCTGCTGACGAGACCGGTCGGAGAGTGAGAGTGTGTGTGAGTGGGAGAGGAGGAGTGCTGACCAGTAGCGTGCTGCGCCATCTCAACGGCAAGTAGTGAACCTCAGCTGCTTGTTGTGCCCTCTCCCCCCTCTTTGTGTCTTTGCTGACGTAGTCAAGGGGTATCTGTGTGCCTGCTTGTTTTTCTTTTTTTCTTGTCATCCTGTGAGTACACTCCTTTTGACGCTGTGCTCGTGTCTTGCCCTGATCAAATTGACGCCCCTTTTCCACGGATGGCGAAACAGTGCCATTGATATTTTTTTTGTTCTTTTTGTTCGTTGTTGACTCACCTATCGCTTGCACTGCGCCCTCTCTCACCACTACACGCATTCACCACTTGTAGGCCCATGCAGCACACACACATCCACACACTATCTTTCTTGCTTGTGTGCGCACACGGCTGTGTGTTGAACAGGAAATCCGTCGGACTGCTTGCATGAAGGGCCTGTCCACCCTTCACTTGACGTGCTCCGGTGTTTTTTCTCTTCTCTTTCTGCCTTAGCTGAGCCTTTCACCTCTCCCATACCCCGTGGGAATCAAGGCGACGCAACCAGTGGTATACTTGTCCAAAGGAATAAAGAAAAGAAAGGCGGACTCGGTAAATGGTCGAAAGAACCACCGCAGAAAACTAGTTTTATTGTACGACAGCTGTTGATTTTTTTCCTTTTCGTTTCCTTGTTTTCCTCTCTTCTCGATTTTCTCGTTGTTGGTAGTGTTCTGGTTACGTGGTCTTCCTTGTGTTGTGCTCTCTCTTGTTGTTGATACTGTTGGTGATGTTAGGTTCGGTAGTGTCTCTCCTGAACACTTTTTTTTTCTTCTATCTGTGCGCGTCACGGTGAAAACCAAGCCCATGATATACCCCGACATCGAGGATGATGATTCGTCCCGACTACGCGCCGCTGGGCCCTCCCCCTTGGTTTAGGTCTGCCCAGCGATGAGCTCCCTGTGCGCTTCCGCCACGTTTCGCACGCAGCCCTTTTTCGCGTCGCGGGGCTCCTCGCCAGGACCTGGGCTGGTGTGTGGGTGACACATTGCCGCTCGTGCACGCATGCGGCCAGTGACCTCGCAGTAGCGTCTGTGAGTTGCGGCGCCCGTGGAGGCTAGGCCGCTTGGCGCAATGAAGTCACTGATGACGTCGCATAGGCACCACGTCACGATTCGTTGGCTTTCCCGCACGTGCGTTTGTGTGTGTGTGTGTGGCCGTCCCTCAGGCGTCGTGTTTGTCTTTCCCTGAACTACCACCACCCTTCGTTCTCCTCTCTGTTTCACTCACATTCTCCTTTTCTTTTTGTGTTTTTCCACTTTTTCGTTGTCACGAAAGCGTCGTGTTACCCGTCTAACCATCTCTCTCTCCCCCCTGCATCCCCACCAGCTATTACAGCTTCCTCAGTTTAACTGACGTCTCAGACTTTCCACACCCCAACCCCTTTTACCTAACAACATGTCTGCTCCTCGCACCTGCCACAACTGCGGCAAGGAAGGCCACCTTTCTCGCGACTGCCCCGAGCCCCGCGCTGCTCCTGAGAGCCGTCCGTGCCACAACTGCGGTGAGGTCGGTCACCTCGCCCGCGAGTGCCCCAAGGAGCGCGCTCCCCGCACTCGTGCCTGCTACAACTGCGGCTCCACCGAGCACATGAGCCGAGAGTGCCCTCAACGCGGGCAGCGCCCCCGCGCTGACACCCGCTCTTGCTTCAACTGCGGCAAGCGCGGCCACCTTGGTCGCGACTGCCCTGAGCCTCGCAAGCCCAAGTCCTGCTACAACTGCGGCTCCACCGAGCATTTGGCCCGCGACTGCCCCAACAACCAGGCGGCGTAGACTCCCCCCCCCCGCAACACTGAACCCTCGGCGCTCAACCACTAGGTGACTGAGCCGTCAGAGTGTCCCTCACGTTTGCCCTTTTCCCTATTCTCGCCCAGCGAGATTCTGCACCAGCACCATACGCAGCTTCATTCAACGACACGTCTGTTGGTGACTCCCCCACACATGCCACAGAAGCCGGTGTGAGCAAGAGCGAGAGAGTTGAGTAGTTCTCCCTCTTGCTTTACTTGCCGTCTTCTGTTTCGTGAGTGCCGTCACTGTACACGCGTGAGTCTGTCTTTGTGTGCATCTGTGCCTGACAACGCTTGTCGTTCTCTACTTGTTTTTCTTCCAGGGACGGTGTTCGGAGTTTAATTCAACCCCTCCCCACCGTATGAGATCGAGAGTTTGGGACGAGTACGACGTAACGCAGTGCTCTTTTTTTTTTTAATTCCTCTTTGTTTGAGCTTCCCTAATTTTTAAAACTTTTTTAGGAAGATAAAAATTGGTGTCTCCTTTCGCTCTTTTCCTTTTTTTGTTTGTTTCTTGTCGCCTCACTTCCTCTCCCTTCGTTTCTACCGCCCTCTCGCTCTCTCTCTCTGAGTGTTCCTCCGTCATCGCCTACCAGCACGCGTGTGTGGATGCGTCGATAGAGAGCACTGTCTGCGAGAAGTACCGGACGGCCGCAAAAAAAAAAAGAAGGAAATGCTGTGTGGCTCAAAATACACGCACCGAGGACAAACCAACGGTGTAGAAAAAAATTGACACGAAAGGACGAACAAATGCCACACTCACCACGAAAGGCTTCCACACTTTTTTCTTTTTTTTTCGCAACGCTCCCTCGCAGACCGCCGAACGCAGAGTAGCTTGCCGATTTTCATCATCAAAGAGCCACCTCCCACTCGGTGCCTGCTAAGCACGCCGAAGTTTATTTTTCTTTTTTTTTTAGTTTTATGAATCCACGAGTCAACGACCTGCATGCCATCATGACGTCACCCTCTCCGCGCTACGTTCCGCGAGTAAGAGCTCGCGACGGGGACTGCGAAAGGCCGTGCTCGCCTCACCTGTTTTTCCTCGTGTGGCGAAACTTCCTTCAGCTGTCTTCACTTCTGAGTAGTCGGAAATCTCGTGCTCTGTTAATGGCGGCTGCTGTCGTGACGGTGTGGGGCCTTGGTGTGCTTCCTTAATATTCTCTTTGCTTGACTCTTCGTCTCGTGCTGGCCCATATGTGGTCGTCTAGGCAGAATCCGAAGTGGCGCATTAGAACGAGGAAAGCATGGACAGAAAAACTATAAAAGAAGAAAAAAAAAAGAATGAACTGAGCTGTTAAAGTAAGTGAAAATCAAACACACACTCACGATTGTGAGTGTGTGTCTGTGCGCGCTCTCGAAGAAGAAAGAAAAAGTCGGTCTCCTCACGAGACATGCCGTGGCTGAAAGTGAATCAGAGCCATTCGAAAAAGACAACAACAACAACAACAAAGAAAGAACAAGAGCTTCGCTTCCTCCGAAAGGGAAATAGTAAGTGGGGTACACGAGCGTCGCACAGGGCATCACTTTGACCTTCGGTGGCTGAAGCTCGCACGCACGGCACGACGACGAATGCTCTCAGGCCTACAGAGGCACTGACCATGCTGGCGCTGCTTGTGGTGCCGGAGATACACTCCCACATTTATGTAGGTTCTCCCATAGCACGCTGCCGCGTGGTTTCGTCAACACAGTCGCCGTGCAGTTGGGTGCGTTTGTGTGTGTCCGCCCACCAACACTGACGTCTATCTCAAACCTGCTTTCACTCCCCACCGCGTCTCTCTTCTCCTTTCCTCCCGTGCCACAAACACTTTGTGTTGCGTGGCTCGTCTCCTGACTTCTGTGTCATCCTTCCCCCTTTTCTCTTTTTCGTTTTCATTGCGCGACGGTAGAGTGTGCCCCAGTAACAAGTGTACGAACACCATTGCAAAAAAAAAAGGACTTCTTTTGCCACGTAGGGTTCTTGCCGTCTCTCTCTCTCTCTCTCTCTGACCGTTCGTGCGCTGTCCTTTCTGGACTTTGCTGTCTCTCTCTCTCGCACCGCCATTGCGTGATTTTTCTCCCGTCCGGTCTATCGGTTTGACGTTTACTCACCGTTCGTGAGACTTCAAGGATGTTCAAGAACGAATACGATTCGGACATCACGACCTGGAGTCCCACGGGCCGCCTGTTCCAGCTAGAGTACGCCAATGAGGCAGTCAACAACGGCTCGGCAACTGTCGGCGTGAAGGGCAAGGACCACGTGGTGCTCGTTGCGCTAAAGCGCAGTCCTGTGGCACAACTGTCGTCCTATCAGGAAAAGGTCTTTCAGCTCGACGAGCACGTGGGGATGTCGATCAGCGGTCTGGTCGGAGACGGACGTGTGCTAGCGCGGTTCATCCGCACAGAGTGCATGAACTACCGGTACCTCTACGACGGTGATCTCCCCCTGAACCAGATGTCAGAAATGCTTGCGGAGAAGAGTCAACGCCACATTCAGGGCGCCGGCAAGCGCCCCTTCGGTGTTGGACTGCTGGTGGCTGGCTACGACCGCCAAGGTCCGCATCTGTTCCAGACGGCACCGTCTGGTGACATGTACAACTGCAAGGCGTCTGCGATGGGTGTGCGCTCGCAGTCGTCCCGCACGTATCTGGAGAAGCACTTCGACACGTTTCCCAACTGTAGCTTGGATGAGTTGGTGACCCACGCTCTCAAAGCGCTTGCCTCCGCCACGCCCGAGGACGTCGAACTCAACCTGAAGAACACGACAATCGCCTTTGTGGGCCGCGATCTTCCATTCACGGTGCTCGACGAGGAGCAGTCCAGGAAGTACTTGGATGGATTCCGCATGAACCCCGAAGACCGCGTGCGTCCGCCAGCGGAGAATGAGGAGGAGGAAACCCTACATGAGCAGCCTCTGGACGCCGACGAGTAAACCTGTCTCGCCCACACACCGAGCCTGCGGGTGCACACAAGCTGGGACCGAAACAAGAAGCTCCACGCGCCGCCGTCAAGCAAACCGCACACTATTTGTCGTTTTTTTCCCCCTATCTCTTCTCTTTGGTCAGTTCTAAACACGCGGTTGTCCCCAACAACACTGAGTGAACGCGGAACAAGGCAAAAAGCAACAGCACCGTCGCCTTGACAACGGATGAAGGCTGGTGATTGTTTAAGTGAAGTGCGTACCTGAGCGCTATCGGGACGTCACAGCACCGCTAACAGTCTCTGCGTCGTTGAGAACTGCCGTACACTCGTCCCTCTCGCTCGACTCGCACGTGTAATCGTCGCCGCGTTGCGCAGATTCCGCACACTGAAAGGATCCTGAAGTCTTCGCAACACAGTGTGCGTCATGTGAATAGGTGCGTCCGTTCTTGCGTGTCTGTGTGTGCGCCAAGGCAGTGAATCACCACATTGGCATCATCCTTCTCTCTTTGACTATGTCAATCTTATTTCTCCTCAGGACCTCTCTGCCTTCTTCTTTTTTTTTCTCTTCTCGTTTCCGCTCTTTTGCCTGGTTGTGTTGCACTGACTGCCATCGCTGAGTGCAAAAGTGATTCTTCGCCACAAGCCGCTGACCTTGTCACGTGCCTAAGTGACTTCACACCCTCACACGAACACACAGGGCAATGCCCAAAGAATCCAAGTCTAAGAAGTCTGGCGGACGCCTGAAGTTCGCGAAGATCGATATTCAGGAGGTGCTCAAGGATGTACCTGTGCCCGTTCTGCCTGTTCCGGCTGCGCCACTGCCGGACGAGGCCTCTGAGCAGGTCTACGACCCTCGGTTGACCGAGCTGGCAATCACAGGGGCCGTGCCAGCCACGCCGTCACCTGTTCCCGCCGCAGGCACCGCAGACAGCGCCGGCCCACAGGGAGCGGCGCCGCCGCCCAGCAGCAACCACGACTACGTCCCCATGACACTTCTCGCCGCTGTACAGGTGGATCGCATGCGCGAGGCGACAAACGGACTTCTCAAGGAGCCTGGGCCACCACCACCGGGGATCCCGCGCGTGACAAAGGAAGGCGAGAGCTCACCGCCGATGCCGACGGAACTCATGCAGCTGCTCACCGCGTGAACGTAGTCTGTCATCGGTGCAGGTCCATGATGACTGGTTGATTGATTCATTCGCCGTCACGTGTGTTGCTGTCCCGTTGCGGGCCCGGTCGAGAACTGGTGCTGTGCCAATAAACGTTAGCCCCCGTAAACAGAAGAATATCGACAAGGTAGTTTGCGTTTGTCTGAGAAACTGTGCTGAACAATGTCACTGACGCGTGCACCCCCCCCACCACAGGCGGTAAAGATAAGGGTGAGACGCAACGGTGCTTGTTGGCAATACAGTGTCCCGCCACACGTGCCCCGCAGTCCATCAACTTATCCCTTCAACCGGTGTGGCCCCCCGCCCCCCCCCCCCCCCGCCCTCACCCACTCACCTTTCTGTTCCTTGCTTGCCTCCAACAGTACCGTATAGAACAACAGGAAACGAGAAGGACAGATCGCTTTTCTCCTTCCAGACCTCCCACCATATAACCGTAAGCTCGCCACTTTGAGATTGCTTTCTTGCTTGAAACGGCAAAGCGTCTCTTGCACATACACACACGCACATAGAGTGGTAAGCAGATTACCACACACGCCACCACCTGCCTTTTCCAGACGTGTGACAGGAGTCGTTGCGATGCCGCCCAAGCGAGGACAGAAGAGCCGGTCCGCGGCATCGTCGTCGACGCGTTCCAAACAGAAGGCCGCGAAGAAGCCAGATGAGTCTGTGCAGAGCACCGCGGACAGTCGCGAAACGTTTGATGTCGCGTCGGTGTCGGGCGAGTCTCCACAGTCCTCTGCACCTCCGGCGAGGAAATCCCGCAAGATTTCGCCGAGCCAGCGCGGGCCCGATGACGCGAGTCAAAACACAGGTACGCACGCGGAGGCGAACCAACATGACGCCCCCGTCATCACCACTCAAGAGGAAATTGCGCACCTTGGTGAGAACACATTGCAGGCACTCCTTGATGGTGCGGCGGTGGCCAGCGTCGTTGACGTTCTTCTGGACGCGTACCGTTCCGGGCACCAGACGGCTGCTCTTTGCGCCATCCTCAATGTCATCGCGAAAGCCTCCGGCGTGACGGACGTGGAGCTGGACAGCCACGCGCTGACCGACGGCATCGACATTGGCCCGCTTCTCGACGAGCTCTATGCGCGCATTCCTGAGCACCATGGCGCGTATCTGCTGATCAACAAAGATGCCCGTAACAAGCGTTTTAAGCGGGCGTTTCCGAGTTTCTGCGAGCGTCTCGTGCCGTTGGCCTACAGCGGGGATGTGCTGTTGGACAATGCCTTTCTTCCTACACTTTCGCAGTGGATTGTGGCGATGAGCGAGAGCAAGTGTCGCTCGTTCCGGCACACGGCGACGGTGGCGATACTAGGCTTGGTGGATGGTCTGAGCCGCCTCGCAGTGGACTTGCGTGGCCGCGTGGCGCTCGTGCGCGCGAAGAAGGAAGCCACCGATCTGCAGAGGCACCTCGACGACGTTGTGGAGTGGCGCAGTCACCTCTTCTCGCAGGGCGTTCATCAACGTGTGCGGGATGTGGCGCCAGAGATTCGACTTGCCGTGTTTCAAAGTCTGAAGGAGTGGATTCTCGAATATCCGGAGGACTTTATGGAAAACAAGTACCTCCGCTACTTTGGCATGCCACTCCACGACAAGAAGGCGGAGTTGCGGCTAGAGGCTCTTGATCTCATACTGCGTGGTCTTGCCCGTGTGCCGGAGGCGTATCAAAAGATGCACCTGTTCCTTCAATACTTCATCAAGAGACTTGTCGAGATGAGCGGTGACGTCGATGTGCGCTGCGCGGAGATGGCGATCCGCGTTGCCGCGTTGCTTGTGCGCGGCGACAGCGAGGCGGCGGAGGGCAGCGAACTGCTGTCGAACGACATGGTGGACCGCGTGCTGCTTTCGCTCTTCGATGAGCGGCCGACTGTTCGCGTCGCGGCGGGTGTGCTCCTCAAGGTGTTCATTCACTGCCGCACGGTCGGAGAGGAAACGGAGGCGGAACAGGTTCGCGTGGCCACAGAGTTGCTCTGTGCGTTTGCGAGCACACTGCGCACCCAGTACAACGAGGAGCAGCCGGAGAAGTACATTGTCGACGCTCTCTGGAGCTTCGAACGGCCACCACTGCTTCTGAGTGAGTACAAGCCCATTCTTGACGTGGTCTCCTCCGACAACCAAGTGGAGGTGTGCGTGGGACTTGGCCTGCTCACGGCATTGCTGGAGAAACTGCAGAACAAGCTGACGCTGGGACCGCTGCCGAAAGATGACCGCCGACAGTCGCAGAAGAAGCTCACCCAGGAACAGTCTCGTCTCGCCGAAGAGCTCGTGCAGCACGTCAGCGAGCACATGGGTGTGCGGCTGAACGCTGTGCTCGAGCACCACCGCGGCGACGTGCAAGTCCTCGAGGCTGTCGCCCAAGCCACGGCGGCGCTCAACTTGAGCGTCTTCGCCTCACAACGCCAGCAACAAGCCATCTCCGCTCTTCTGCTTGAACTGCGCAAGGTGACGGCCACCCTGCGGCTCACAGACACGTGCCGGGAGGCTCTCGTGCTCGCCTGGCACGCCCTCGCCTTCCAGGCGCACCCGTTGCAGACAGAAGCCCAGGGCCACGTGCAGGAGCTGCTCAAGCACGTTCTGAAGCAAGTCAACGCTGCGCACAAGGAGAGGGCAGCGGCAGCTAGCGACCGCGGTGGGCGCCGTGTGCAAGCTTCACAGGAAGAAGAGGACGCGACACAGATGTGGGGTCGGCTCTACGTGGTCTCTTCCCTCGCGTCCGTCGCCGAGCAGTGGGATCTGCTCCACAGTGCGCTCACGGAGATGATCGTTACTCCCGGCACATCGCCCAACGCACTGCGACTACTGCTTGGGTCTGCCGTCAACTGCACTCTTTGGTTTCTCAGCTCTCATTCTCAAACAGTTGGCACAGCGCAAGAGCTGCTCACTGATGACGAGGCACCCGCCACGAGAGCCCTTCACTCGCAGGTCACTGGACTCATTCACGCCATCAGCCAGCTGCTGCACGATCGTTGCACGTCCCTGCTGTCGAGTGTGGCAAACGACGGGGCCACACGCCTCGTGTGTGATGCGTTTGTGTACTTGTGCGACATCGCGGCGCTGCACATCTACACCCTCTCACAGGCTGAGCAGGAGCAGCTGGTCAAGCAGTTCGACGATGTGTTCGAGTGCTTATCGGGCCGTCTGCGTGCTGCGCAAGAGGCGCACAAGGAAGCCGTGTCGACGGACCAGCAGGCTGCTGTGCCACTTCACATCCCTCCAGCACGGCGACGCTGTGTCGCACTGGAGGCCACCCAGGTTCGCGTGGTGACTGGAATCGCGCGGCTGTTTCTCTTCCGACGGGTGGAGGCGACGTTGGCACCGCGCGTGCTTTGGTGCTGGACGCAAACCCCTTCCAAGCCCGTGTCGGACCTTTTCAAGAGTCTCTTCCACGCACTGCGCGACCGCACCGGCGACAGCTTTTCCCTCGAGCGTGATGTCGTGGTGGAGGCGTACAACCGTTGCGCGCTCGTCGGGGCCACGCCGTCCTCCGTCGAGACTCTCTGCCAGACGGGCTCCAAGCTCGCATCTCTGCACTTCATCGGTACCGATCGCTTCTACAGCACGTGCGTGAGTATGGTGCAGTTCGGCGTTCACTTTGCCTGCGCGACTGACCCGCTCATTCTGGAGGCCATCGTGCCGTACTGCTCGCGGCTGACGCCGAGCGACGCGATGCAACTAGTGCGGCAGGAGCTGGCCACGCAAGAGATCTTCACCACCGCCACGAACCCGTATGCGCGCGCCTTTATTGGTGCCATGCGTCGCGCCGCCAAGTTGGATGGCTCGTCATCTGGCATGCTCGCGCCGGGCTCTTTGCCAGCGGCTGGTGGCAAACGCCCGCGCACGGTGACGCACGCAGAGGGTGGCGACGATGAGCTTCTGTCGGAGGTTGTGCGGACGGCTCCCGCGCGGCGCCGCTCAGGCGCTCGCGATGCTGCACCGGCTGGCAGAGTGGCGGAGGCGACGCGAGTCATTACCGACGATGGCTGGCACGTTCGCTCCACAGACCTGAATACCACCTCCAGCGGCAGCACCACTGGCCGTGTCGTGGACGAAGTGACCTCCACGCCTGACTTGCCCTCCAGCCTCGAGATGACACCGAATCCGAGCCAAGCGGCGGTGTTGAGTCGGGGAAGGCGCGGTGCACCGCAGCAGGGTGGACGTCGCTCTGTCGTCAACGTCCCGTCCACGCAAGAAACCGCTCAGTCGTCCTTTGAAGACGGCCTGGACGGTGAGGTGTTTGTTGCCACTGAAGAGTACGAGTGAGCTGCTCAGTGAGCACACACAAACGCTGGAAGGGGAGGGAGAGCTGGCTGGCGGCCCAGTGTTGCTGTGCGCGCAGCTGCTCCCTTCCCTCCCTACCCTCCCTACCCACCACAACGACACCAAAAAAGAAAGAAAAAATGCGACAAAAGCCGATGTGGTGGCTCATTTTTGTTGGCCTCTCATCCGCTTAACCCATAGAGTTTCCTCCTCGTGCACATTCACGTGGTGGACAAATACAGATTTCTGTGCGCGTGGCGCGATGGCTCGCCTTCTCTCACCTGCTGGACCGTGCCTGGACGGTACGCACACCACGTGTTGCCTCGCCCTTTCTACTCGAGTGCGCGCAACCTGCCGATCCGCGTCATTAACCCTTTATTGTTACTTTTATTCATGTGGCGTGTTGCGTCTGCAAATGGCCGGGTTAGTGAGAGAGCCGTCGACATGCCGTACCGTTGCGGTCCTTGTCGTCGTCGGACCGTCCTTCTTTTTGTTCAGACGGCGCTGCACAATCACAGTGGGTGCACGCCTCTTTGCAGGGTACCACACTTTCGCATCTTTTGTTGTTTTTTTCTTTCTTCTCTCTCTCCCTTCCAGATACACCTCACAGCTAACTGAGCCACAAACACCTCGACAGCCTGTGTCGCTGTGTCTCCTCGCACAAGGGTGGGCGAAAAATGTGCTGTAACACACTTTTGCGCAGACATAGTCAGCAACAGCAACGGCAGTGATGAGCGCCTGTTCTCTTGTGTGTCACCGCCCCAGTGTGGGCAGCTTCACTCTCAACGAGCTTCGCTTTCTCCTCGGAGTATCGTCATCACCGCTCCGCCCACATTGTTCCTCACCGTCTTCCCCACACCTTTGCCACCTCTCGCTGCTAGTGGCGTTGATTCCGCGCTCGTGGCCTCGCTGTTCGTGTAAGCGTGCTCCCTTTTTTGTTTGTTTTTGCCACCTTCTTTCCTGCAACTTATAAATAGATAGTTACATCCATCTCACTTACTCATCCAGCTCCGTGGGCCTGCTGCCACGCCCCCTCTCACTCGGTCCTTTTTTTTTCTTGATTTGACTTCGCACCCACCGAGTGCCTATTGACGCACGCACCCGCGGCACTCCTTAATACGCACTCACTCACACAAAGGCGGGGCAAACTGGTACCGACGAATGGAGCGGCACGTGTTATCCCCTCTAGGCAGCTCTCTGCTGTGCGACGGCGAGGCTGCACAGGCGGTGCCTGCCGTGACGCCTCCCATCGGCACGCCTGCCACGCTGTCGGTGACGCCGTGGTCACTGTCGCCGTCCACCGCGCCGCTCTTGACGCCGTGGCAGCTCGCGCTGGCCGATACGCTCGAGCGAGAAGAATCGGATGCCAAGGCCGCCCAACGCGCGGCTGCGGCGTCGCCGTCCGCGGTAAACTTCTACAACCCCGAGGCGTGGCGCAAAGCGTTCAAGAGCATGACGCGCACCGCGCTCTTTCAGCACAACCAGGTCAGTCTTTTCCACGATTCCAAAGCTGGACTGAACATGGAGCACGATTTGCGTCTGGGCTGCTGCGTGCGCGTCTTGCCGCGCCTCTCGGTCATCAAGGCGGCGCTTCAGCGGCTTTCTGAGCGCAACATCCGCCGCAAAGTCAGCACGTACGATGTGTGGGAGTCGGCAGCAACGGCAGCGGCAGCGGCAAGCGAGCGTGGCAACAGCACGCGCGGCCGCAGCAAGGCCGCCAAGGACGCGGACCGTGTCGTACCGTCGTACCAGCCCACACCGACTGTGTGGGCAGTGAGCGAAGGCAACGAACAAGAAATACTGGTGTTTGACGCCTTCACTGGCCGGCGCCTCATGCGCATCGTCGACCCCAAGTTGAGCGTGCCACCGACAGCCATCGCACATGCGCCATTCCGTGGATTTATGAATCGCCAGCTTCACGTTGTTCCAGTGAACAAGCCCAGAGACATCCTGAGGCTCAAGGAGACACAGCTAATCAACACAGACTACGTGTGGGTAGGCTTCGCGGACGGCGCGATTCGGCTCTTTCCTGCTGATCACGAGCGTCTCCGCGAGACCGACCGTGCCACCCAGCTCAGCAAGGGCGAGATGGCAGATGTGGTCTTTGAGCTGCCCAAGCACCACGCGGCCAGCATTGTGTCCATCGCCCGCAGCCCGTGCCACCACGATGACGAGGGGGCCGACTACTCGACACGCAACCGCCTCAGCAGCGCCGTGCACTACATGACTGCCGCTGGAACGTCGTCTGCGAACAACGCCGCCTCCTCGGCAACGAACTCTGGCAAAAAGAAGGGTGGCGGCGGTGGCGCGGCTGGGTCGCGCGAACACCTCTCACTCATCTGCACCGCATCGGTCGACTCTGTCGTTGTCGTCTGGGACATTCGCAAAATCTACCAAGCCTTGGAAGCGCTGCGGACGCTCCACCGAGAGGAGGCAGCCAACGTGGGTCTAACGAGCACCCGATCGGCAGTCAACGTCATGTCCAACGAGGTCGTCACGATTGAAGGCGCGCACCCACTCTTCACGGTACGCTCCTCGTGTACGATGGTCAAGGTGCGGCCGCTGATGCGGCTCAAGGGCGGGGTCGCCGGCTTCAAGTCGCTGCAGTGGGTCTCCACGCTCGTGACGTCGGCTGGCTTCACCCAACCGCGTGACGTCGCGGAACTGACACGCGATGTCGAGGAGAGCAGCGCGCCGAAGCTGCTGCGGCAGAGACGCCAGCGACAGCTTCTCACACGCTTTCAGCGACGCGAAAAGCACCGTGCCATCTTAAACCTGTGTGAGGAGGACATGAAGGCATTGGAGGAGCTCCTCGACGAGATGATGCCGTCTCTCAAGGAGGAGCCCATCCAGTCCATGCGCGTAAACCTGCTCGTGGCGGGCGACAATGTGGGTACAGTGCACATGTGGAACCTGGACGAGGAGCTGCGAAAAAGCATGAGCGATACGATCGCCACAGCTCGCAGCATTCGAAGTGCCGCGACCACGCCCCACCAGTCCCCCTCACGCAAGGAGAGTCCCGGACGAAACAGCCACTTCTCAGCGGCCCAGTACAGCACCGCGAGTCCGTCGGTACAACTTAGCGCAGTAGGCTCCGCGCAAGCGAAGGACCGCGTGCGCACCGTCAGCGGAAAGCTGAAGAACCTCAAGAAACGGCAATCACTGAAGACTACTGAGAGTGTCACCGGCAGCTCGGCCTCGGCACTTGGTGCCGCGACACCGCTGGGTCAGCGCAGCGGCGGCAGCACGGTGAAGAAGACCCCGCGCTCAGGGATGAAGTCATCCAGCGGTGGTGGCGGTGCGAGCAGCACCAAGAAGAAGAAAGGCGCCACACCGTGTCGTGGTTCGGCTGTGAAGAAGGCGGCGGACAGCGCCGCCCCCACCTACCGCGCCACCGGGAGACTCTCGACGTTGGGGTCGACGTCAACGGCAACGACCCACCGACCCGCCACGTCGCTCGGGCTGGGCACCACAGCACTCACCGCCTCCTCCACACACGGCGCAGGCACCAGCAAGACTCGCAAGAGGGCCATGCCGCTCCTGTCCAAGGCATCCAAAGGCATCGGCGCGGCGGAGGACGGCGATGAGGATGGTGCCAAACCAGCGCCGCGAGGCAGCCTGTCGACACTGCGGTCGTCCGTCTCACCGTCACGGCCGCGCCCCTCCATGACGCTCTCCGAGTCCAGCCTGGATCGTCACGGGTCCGTCGGCCGGTCGGCGCCGCGCCACTCCACCGGCCACGGCACGCACTCTGCCGCTCGGCCATCACCGAGTCGAGCCCGTCACGAGGATTCGCGGGCTTCACCTCAGCGCCAGCCGAATACGCCATCCAAGGCGGGTGACCGCACGGCACGGTCTCGCGCGAACGAGTACCTCAGCCGCGCCTCACAGTGCCGCATCGAGTTCACCGGTGGGGTGGCCATCACGGGCATGGCGGTGGACCTGCCGCCGGTGCTTGTGCGCACGCTGCGCCGTCTGCCGGAGACGCAGACGGAGCGGGTGTCGCTGCTCGAGAAACCCTCACCGGAGCAGGTTTTGCGCCGCACGCTAGAAAACGAATTTGAGCCGCTCACTGAAGAGAAGGCCCTTTTCTTTGTCCTCCAGCAGCTGCAAATTTACGTTTCGGTGGAAGGGACTGTGCTGAATCTGCGGTGTGACCCGCAGTGGAACGCGGCAGACGCAGACGGCAGGGAGCTGTTCAAGATTCATCACACGACCGAGGCCGACCTGCACAGACTGCCACCGCTCTACCGTCCTCGGCCTCAACAGAACGACGTGAGGGTGGACGGCGCAGTGACGTTCGCCGATTTTGGCGTGTCGTTCCACAAAACCATGCTCGAGGGGCACTCGCAGCCTGTGACGATGCTATTCCTTGACGTTGCCCGGCGTCTGGTATGGGTAGCCCGCAACGGTGGGCTGATGTCGTTGTTCTCCACCGACACAAAACGCATTGTCACACGCGTGCCGCACCCCTGTGCAGACTCGGCACTGGGCCCACCGAACACGGCGGAGTGGCGTGCGCTGCAGGCGGAGTTCCTGCGTCATCAAGATGAGCCGGTGCACTTGGAGCGACACAAGGAAACGCTCAAGTACAAGCCGGCTTTCTTCCGGGGCGTGATTCCGTTCAGCACGCGGTCACAAGCCTCCCTGGTGCTCGTTACCAGTGCCGTGCGCGTCAACGATGGCTTCATGCTTGATGCCACGAACTACGAGTACGCGGCGGATCAAAAGCGGCTCGACGTCTACGACGCGTTCCAACGGAGTGGTCACGATCGACCGCGTTCTGTCTCCCTCGGGGCCTCCTCCCTCTTCAGCGAGCCGGCGTGGCCCAATGCGGGTGCGTTGCTGGAGGTACAGCGCATTGATGGCCGGTCCGACACAGCGGCACCCACCCGTCGGCGAGAGAAGCGCCTGAAGGAGGTGCTGGACCACTTGCGCCTGTGCCGCGTGAGCGCGGTGCTCGTACGCAAGGCAGAGAAGGAGGAGTATGAGCAATACGGTGACCGCATCAGCGCCAACGTGGCGTACATTATCCACGAGCTCGGCGCCTACGCGGCTGTTCCGATTCTGAGGCGATCGTTCCAGACTTGGCTCACACACACCAGGCACTTCCGACACGAGCACGTGATGCGTAAACAGCGCACGTCGAGACTCGAGCGGGCCCGGTTCCTTGCGCTGGGGCTGGAGAGGAACTGTCATAGGCTGGTCGCCGCGCAGTACTTCGTGAAATGGCTGCGCTGGCGTGCACTACAGCGCATTGAACAGCAAGACGCATGCCTGTGGCGCTTGCTGGGGCGCCTCTCCAGCACACGCACATGCCCGACGTCGGAGATGATGCTTCGCCTCTGGGAATTCCGCGCTCGTCAGCACTGCTGGGGCGCGTGGCAGCGCTTCGTTTCCGGCCGGCATCAGCTCACTGTGGCGGCGTTGCGGTCTGCTGGGGCCGGCGTGCATGAGTGCCTTCAACACCAATCGCCGCTCAAGTCGCACGGCGAGCAGTGGGACGGGCGTGCTGGCAGTCCGCTGCGGCGCACCGCGACGGCAAAGTACCGCACGTCTTCCATTGTTGGCGCACACATGGGTGGCACTGCTGGCGCGCGGCGTGGAACGGGCACACTGGGTGCTGTCGACAGTCGCGTCCTCACGTTCGACGACGGCGAAGAGCTGCGGCCGGTCCTTGTGCACTCAGACGCAGAGGACGAAGAAGACGCCTTCAGTGACGGCGTTCCGGCAAGCTGTCTCGAGGACCGCGACGGTGACGACTTCGGACGTGTGATTGACGCAACGCCCGCGGCGCCTCTGGACCATTTAGAGGACGTCAACGCAGAGGATACGGAGGGGTTGTTGGCGCACTTTCGCCACATCACATACGCTATCCTCCATGCGCGTGCCGCAACCATGCACTTTGAGGAGTCCGACGCGGTGCCTGATTCCGTGCTGGATGAGTCGTGGATGTCAATCGTGGAAAGCGCTGAAGCTGGCGCTGAAAACCAGGATGACGCCGACTCGCGACGGCTCAGCGTCTTTCGTTATGGCCTGCTCGCCCTTCTGCAGGGCCTGCTGTCCACTGCGGACGACGTGCTGCCGAACCTGGACAACAGCTCTGTGGCAGACGAGGTGGCCTCTATGCTTTTAGGCATCCAGCTCTGCATGGACTATGTGGCGGCGGACGCCGACGTGACGCTTTCCAAGGTGGGCGACCGTTTCGTCGCTGCCACGCTCTTCAAGAGCATCACCTCAGACGGCTCGCCGCGTCGCAGCCGCAGTCTGCTGCGCCACACGGTCCCGCTGTTGACGCGCACAGCGACCCAAGCTCCGCCCTCACGCCGGGCGTCGCATCAACGGCAATCAGACGCACATTCATCCACGCCTTCACCCGGCAACCCCTCTGACGACGGCAGTGCGACCCCAGTGGATACGACTGATACGGCCGCCAGCCCTCTGCTGCTTTCGCATGAAGACGCGTGTCTGTGTGTGCTGGAAGTGTACGCACGCCGCGCACTGGAAGACGAGGAAAGTCGAGCAGCAATGATTGACATTGTCCGTGACCGCGAAAGTCTGGACGTCTTTATCGCCTTCGTGTCCGATGAACGGCCAGAGCGTCACCGATCTACGTCGTCCGTACGCGTTTGATGAGTGGCGTTCCGAGATGGTTGGAAAGTCAGTGAAGAGGGCTAGGGGGCATTCTGCCTCTCGTCATTGTCTGTCCTCGATTCATCCGAGAAGACGCACAAGACTTTCTCTTTTCCGTCGCGCGAACAAAACTGTCCCACGACAGCCAACTCTTGCTCTCTCTCTCTCTCTTTTCGTTCTCTTTTTTCCGTTTACCGTCATCGCGTGACGAGCAAAGAAGTCTGTCTTGATTGTTTACAGTCATGTCTTGCCCTGTCGAGTGGCCAACAACACTTGCGCTGCTCTGCAGGCATGCTTCCTCCGTCAAACATGTTCCTGCCCTGAGGTTTGCGAAATTGCTTCTCCTTGTTGTCTGTGTTGTTCCATTGCTCCCCGCATTCCATCAGGTGTGCTTATCCACTGAGACTTGTCAACGCTGTCGATGCGTCGCCTCGCTATCGGTCGCCTGCGCTCTCACTGCATGTGTCTGTTCACTGTGTGCAATGTCTGCTGCCTGCACGCTTACCTGCCTGCACCTCTTTTTTTCTCTCTACCTCCGTCTCCGCCATATTCGATCTCTCTACAATCGTCTCTCCCAAGGCCCTTGCCTGTTTGGCCCCGCTGCTTATTTGTTTTTTTTTGTTTTCCACTCGCAACGTCGGCGGTGCCATTCACTGCGGTTACCCGAGACATGTCGTCGTCGCAGTACGTCAGTGCCGTCAACCAGTCCGGTGACAGCGGCGTCAGCAGCCTGCAGCGCTCAGGACTGAACATTAGCGTGGGCGACACAAAGTCCATCGTGCTGGCCCTTCAGGCGCTGCAGCAGAAAATTAGAACCCTCGAGCAGGACCGCGACTACCACCAAGACCAGTACGAGCGGGCGTTGCATGCCCACGAGGCGTACAAACTGGACGTCGAGCGTCAGATGGAGGAAGAACGTGCCGCGTACCGCAAGCGCGAGCAGGAACTCGCCGAGCTGCTCCGCAAAGCACTGGAAGAGAAGAAACGACTGGAGAGCAACTACGGCGCGCAGCACGATGATCTTGCGAGCTTTCGCAAGGAGCTGGAGTCGATGATCGAGGCGGAGAAGCGGAATGCGCAGCAGCGTGAAAAAGCGCTTGAGGCTGAAGTGGAGAAGCTCCGCGCAGTGCTGAAGGAAGAACGCTCTCGTTGCAGCGCGTTGGCTCAATCCACCGAGAGACTGACGCGTGAACGGCAAGAGGTCGACGACATTAACGAGCAGCTTCGCTTGGCAATGGACGAGTTGCTGACGCAGGAGGAAAGCCAGCGACGCCGTGGGGCTGCGCCGGTGCACACCGCGCCGCACTCCCGTCACCAACCACCCCGACCGTCGGGTGCGGCCTCACGTCCGGCACCGGGCCGAGGTCGCGCGCCCCAACGCCGACTTGGCGCCGCCTCCGGCGGTGTCGCGCGTCCACGAAGCCACAGTGGTGGCTTCGCACGCAGTAGACGGTTTACTTACGAAGACCCCACCGTGAACTCCTTGCTGCGTGACGTGCGCCTGATGCCCGGCGAGGTCTCTTGCCACCATGACACCAGTGCCGTTGCGGCTGAGGTGAATCCCGGTGTGAGGGGTGGGCTGAGCTCGCGGCACCACTCCGCGCTCGCCCCGCCACCCCCCGCCGCACCTGGCGACCGCGGTGGCGGGGGCAGTCGGAACGCTAGCGCCACCGCACGCACTCGCGAGACACCAGATTTCGCCCGAGTCGCATCAGCACCTGCCGTGGCGGGTGTGAGCCCACTACCACCACCACCAGCGCGCAGTGCCGGTGCGGCCGGCGCCATTCCCGAAGTCGAGACGCAGCTCAAAGCGGAGCTGGAGGACCTGCAGTCCCAGTACCGCGAAACCGTTGCCCGTGCGTCGTCCGAGGACATCCCGCGCGAGGTTCTCTCCGCTGCGCTCGGCAAAATCTCTGCGCTCATTGATCACAAGCTGGAGCAACTACGTCTCATCCGCGGCGCTCAGAAAGAAATGGAAGCGGTGACCGGCGGGCAAAAGACTCCACAGAGCCGCGAATACTACGGCGACTATCAGAATCAGCCGTTGTCGGCAGACGAACTGGGCAAAGCCACACAACGTAGTCTCCTGGTGAATGAACTGCGCTCCCTGTTAGCCGACTCGGCCGCGCGCTGAGAGATGTCGAAGCGCGCATGCGATCATTAGTTTCATTGTTCACTCCAACTAGATGTTTTTGCTCTTGTACAAGTGCCTCTCTCTCTCCCTATTCGTCCATCCTTCTCCTCCTCTCTACTTTTCACCGTGCGTCACTTGGTGATCGTGGTGGGTGGTGGAGAGGAGTAGGAGGGGGAGGGGACGGCTGGATACCCACATCAAACCCAAGCTTTGCACGAGCCGTTCGGCTACTCGCAAAGGGGAAAGCGGTGAAGGTGACAACCGGTGCCTGTCGAAACAAGAGGCGCTCCGCGGGATAGGCAGCTCATCGTCAGAGTGATGTACTCTCTGCAGGCGGTACCTCGTACGAGAGGAGCTCGTGGGCCGGTCTTTCGCTTTCTCGCACTACTAGACACACAACCAATTTCTCTTCGTGTGTGTTTGTGTCGTGCGACGCTTGTGCGCTTCGCTGCGGTTGCCGTGACCGTTGTTTACTTTCTCTCTACATTCTTTCACTGTTCACGTTTCGCTCGTGCGACAACGCAAGCACGCACATCACTGCCTGTCTCCCTCCCATCTCTGCTCGGTCGTCTTTTCCCGCTATTCCGCCTTTCAGTACACACACACGCGCGCACACACACCCACACACACACTTATCGCTGTCGACCTGTGAGTGCTTGTTGCCATGCAACTTTGCGTTGCCGAACTCGAAGAAGGACAGGCGCGTGAGGTGCAGGAACTGGTCGCTGCGGACGAGGACACCTCCGCGGAGGTGGTTCAACAGTCTTTGCGGGACCTAGGCTACAACGATGTGGGGGACATCGTCTTCACACGCTGTGACGTGATCAACCGTCGACTGACCACCATCGACGCGTTGAACGGCTTTCCTTTCTTGCAGCGTGTCTGCGTTGACGGTAACCACCTCACCAACCTGGACCCGCTCGCCGATCATAGAGGACTTGTGCATGTCTCCGCACGCCGCAACAGGCTCGACGAAAGCGTCTTCCGCGACCTTCTCAGCAGCGCTTCGACTCTGGAGCACTTGCACTTGGACGGAAATCAGCTCACGTCACTGCGTGGGCTGTCGTGCTTCCCCTACTTGATGGATTTCTCGGCCAGCAACAATCGCATCACATCCGTGCACGCCGAGGACTTGGAGGGACTGTCTGGCCTGATGCGCGTTCAGCTGGCGGAAAATCAGCTGACGCACATTGATCCGTTTGCCTTCACAGGTGCACCGGACGTGCGTCAACTACAGCTGTCGCAAAACAGCATTCAGGACATCTCGTTCGCCTCCTACTTGTCGTCCAACCTGGACACTTTGCTGTTGGCTGGCAACCAAGTGAGCGTGGTTGGTGAGAGTCTTTCCGGGTGTCAGGCACTCACCACACTTGATCTGTCGCTGAATAACATTGAATCGCTGAGCACACTGGAAGGGCTTCGCGGTGTGACCTCCCTGAGCGTCCTGACACTCTCAGGCAACCCGTGCATGCGGGATGAAAGCGGCGCGACTGCGGCGCGAAGCGGGGCCTTCTCCGTGAGTGCGACAGAGGAAGACGGGGCGAGTCGCCCCTTGAGCCGTTCGGAGATTGTCATGGACGATCCCACGACATCCGGCGCCGCCGTACCGTTAGCCAACGCGCACATCGCCTCGCTTGATGCGGACCTCGACGACAGTGACCTGGAGACTGCACACTACCGAGAACTTAGTGTCGTGCCGCCAACGGATGATGTGCACGACTACGCCGCGTTGGCGGCACCCGTGACGCACGGACTCGTGCGGCACGTCGTGGCCGCACCGCGCGAGGTGACGATACCGTGGTCCATCGATGCAACGGCCAGCCTGCAGAGCCTGCCGTCGTCGCAGCGCAACACACTGCGCCTTCTCCACTGGTTCCCACAACTTGCCTCGCTGAACGGGCGGCCCGTGACACCTGAGCAGGTTGCGCACGCAGCCTACATGTTCAATGAGCATTCCGCCACCTCCGCGCGGGCGGAACACCGCTCGTGACGGCCACTCGACGCGTCAACAAGTTGAGAACACCATCTCCTTTCACTTATGTAAATTGAGGCTTTTCAATGAAGAGCTCGTCATCAACAGTGGGTGTCAGCCACAAACGTCGCACGGAGCGTCACCTTACATTCACTCACATGGGCAGACTCGAGCGAGATGAACAACCTGCGCGCTGGCGCGAACGTTCACATCATCTCCCCCAAAACGGCAGCCTCTTCAAGACTCTCCGTGAACTCGGCCCGACTGTCACACAGAGATGTCGGTTGTCACTCAGCTCTGATAAAGATGCGCACAGGGCTCGCACACACGCCTCGTTTGACTCTTCCCCGACTTGCGATTTTGTGCACCGTTGCCAACATCCCTCGCACCATCCCTGTCTCTCTCTCTCTCCCTCTCTTTCGCTCTCTCATTCGTATTGATCTCGGCTTCCTCAAGACTATTTTTCTTTTCTTGCTCCACTTTCTCATCTGTATCCGCATCGTCCCATTAGTGACGTCGTGCGTGAGGATACCAAGCGAACGGACTAGACACGCGTGAGCTCGTACCGGCTATCACACTCGTTTCTGTGGAGTTCCTTTCGTTATCACTCCCCATACCTCCTTTCCAATTGGTTCTTTTTGCATTCCGGCTGTGCTTTCTTTCTTTCTCTCTCTCTCTCTGTTACCGTTATGGCGCGCAAGAACACGGCGAGTGTGCCCGACGCTGATGCGAAGCCCGAGGCGATGCCGGAGATCAACATGACGCCAGAGCGTCCGTCGGCGACAGTGGGTGAGGCCGAGGTGTCTAACACCGTCTCTTCACCAGAGAAAGTCACCCAGGAGGAGGAAGAAGAGGAGACGCTTCTTTTCAGCGGCATGTGCCCCCTGTGCTGGGCAACCGACGTTGTCAATCCCGTCTTCCTCCACGGCTCGTGTGCGAAGCGTGGAAGTGGACGGGATGCAGTGCTGGTGGCGTGCCAGACGTGTGCGAACAAGTGGCTGCCGGCGTTCACTTCAGGGGCGGCGAACGGAGAGAGCCTCTTCCACTGCCCCTCATGCGAGCACGCGCTGACCACCCCTGAGCAGCACCAGTTCGAACGCCTGGTAAATGGCGACCGGATCAAGACGATGCGCTTCTGCAATCCGATCACGTCGTCCGACGGGAGGCCGTCACTGTTCTCTCTTGCCGTCGCCAGAGAGCGCAACAGCGGACCCTGCGGCATCTGCGAGGAACCCGGAGCGACCACCGTGTGCGTACAGTGTGACTTTGCGCTTTGCCACGGCTGCCGCGTGGCAACACACAGCAAGGGCAAATTCAAAGAGCACGAACTTATTCCCTTTGACAGCGCGCAGCAACGACAGCAACTCAAGTGCCCTGTGCACCCGTCGCACAACCTGGATCTGTTCTGTCAGACGTGCTCGGAGTGTGTGTGTGTGAGTTGCTGCTTTGGCGGCGATACGCACAAAGGACATGACGTGGCACAGCTACCAGAGGTGGCGGCAGCGGTGACGGAGGAGCTCCGTGGAGTGCTGCATGGCATGCAGGAGACGGCCAAGGACGCCGACCAGGTGCAAAAGCAGATGAGCTCACTTGTGGAGTCGTTCGAGAAGTGCGTCAGCGAAGTAGAGTTGGACATTACAAGCAGCTTCACCGCTCTGCGCGAGGCGCTGTCACTGCGTGAGGCGCAGCTCTTGACGAAGCTGCACGACGTCCACCGGGAGCGTGGCGCCGAGATCCAGTCGAGCATCGCAGCCGGTACGTGCCTGGCGGTGCAACTGGAAGCGTCCACGCTGTCCATGAACAAGGTACTCGCGGAGGCAGATGCTGTGCGTCTTCTGCGGCTTCGCGACACACTTTCACGGGCGGCGTCCGCGATGGACGCGTCGACGGTGGCGCTGCTGCGCCGTGTTCGAGGCGCCGAGGAGGGCCTTGCGAGCCGGCTGGACAAGTCAGACCTGTCGTCGTCGCCGATTGCGTCGTTTTTTCTGCTCTCCCCTCAACACTCCCACGATGCGGCGGTGGCGAAGTACCGCGAGGTGTTGCAGACAATGGGACAGCTAACCGCTGCCTCTCAGTTGCCCCTCACCGCGGCGCGCGCCACAGCCCACTCCGTGAGCCCACCTGCTGTCACGACGGCGAATGAGGAGGCTGACGTCGAGCACGCTGTTGGCAAGAAGGTAGTGAAGGCGAGGCTGCCCAGCCACAGCAGCGCTTCCCAGCCGCCACATGAGGTCGCGCCACCGCACCAAGGCACTGCTGCTGCGACCGCCACGCCGCCGCCGCCTCGTCTGACGGCTTTTGACGAAGAGCCACCACGAGCAGTACCTCTGCCCGCCCCAGTGGCAGCCCTCACCGAGGCATTCCAACTGCCACCCTTCGAAAGTGCGGCTCGTGGGCAAGCCCAATTATCGGCATGGGGCACGGCAAACTCGTTCACCGCTCGCGGCACCTCGCCCGCAGAGAAGCCTTCCGGCCTCTCGCTGGATTTGGGCTTTGGCCGCGGCAGCGCCCCACGCTCCACGCGCCACACGGAGGCACACACCTTGTCGGCTGTCTATCGGTCGAATGCGGCGCCAAGCCTCCATGCGGAGCCCAGCTTCTCCTTCTCGCAAGGCCGACCAGTCGCCGAGGCCTCGCTGTCCACGGCTTCCGGGTGGGACGCTGGGCTGAAGCTAGGCACAAAGCGTTTTGCACCGCTCGACGCCAACATGGACACGTCGCTCCACCCACTTGCGGCGAAGCGCGCGCGTCGCAGCAGCAGCCGCGACGAGAAGCCTCTCTCACACTCGTCGGCACCAACTGGTGGCACGTTGCAACTGCGTCTGTAGTGGAGCGGGCGTGTCTTCAGCTAAAACCACAGGCCTCGTGAACGGCCTTGAGGGCCACGCACCTTCCTTCACTTCCACTTTCTTTAGAACCATTAGACAAGTACGCGTGCGTAACGCTCTTTTTGATTGTTAGATTCTCCTGTTTTGTTTCGTTTTCATCCGCACTTTTTTTTTTGTTGTTGTTGTTTCCCACCATTGGTGTATGTGTGGGTGTGGAGCAGTGGAGAAACTCGAAGCGCCGCGATCTCTCGACGTAAACACACACACGCACACAGAGAGACACCCCACTGGTTGAGACTCGACAATCCAAACGGCAATAACGCAACCGATACATATGAGGAGCACGCAGGTGTGAAAGTTGCTGCTGACCTTCAGTAAACCCCATTGCACTTGCTCCACCGTCGCTGCCCACGGCATGCGCCTTAACGGGCCACAGCGGCGTGTCTACGGAACTGTTGGCTTCCCAACTCCTGTGGCAATAGGTGCACCTGTGCTTATCGTCCCACCACAGCAGGCAGACGGCGCACATTGTCGTGGCGGCTTCGCCTCGCTCACGGACATCACTTCTTGGTTCAATGATCGGCTCCTTCTTTCCTCCTCATGTCCGGCACTTTTTGTAACTGTTACCACTATTCGCAGCGCTGCTACACGGCCACCGTCCCAGTTTTAGTTCAACAAGCACACACACACACACACACACATCCACACGCACAGAGACAAGATTTGATAGTGAGACTGTCGTTCTGGAAATACATGCCCACACGTGCACAAATATATATTTCGTTGGCAACTAACTACTTACCGTCATCTCAGGCATCGTCATGTCCTTGCTGTCGAAGAATGCCATATTGAAGGAATACAAGCGCCAGCATCAGGAGGAGATGGTGCTACAACGGCGCAGCGTGCACCGCGGCGCAGCGTTGGACCGCTCTGACAAGGATAGCGGTGAGGATAGTGACGCAGACAGCACGTCTGCTTTCGTTGCCGTGGGCGCTGATGCCGTGAGCGTCGGTGCTAGCGAGGCTGGCTCGCTCGCCCCAAGCACGCGGGCGGATGGACAGGCGGCGGCAGCAAACACCACTGGGCGTCGTGAGGCCTCACCCAAGCACATCAACGCGTCCAGTGCGGATGCAGACGACGAGTTCCCCGACTTGAGTGCTCCGTCAGCAGCCGGTCGCGGCAGCAGTGGACCACCGGCTGTGCCGAGCGCGCTGGACGTGTCGGCGACGACGAGTCCAGTCTCCACCTCACCGTCTGCACCAGCACAAGTCGCTGTGCCTGGACAGCAGCACAAGACCTTTCCCGACCTGTCAGACATCACCGTCTCCACCTCTGTCGTGGACGATCACGCCAATATTTCCTCACCTTGCCGTCGTACCGTGCCGCAGATGCCGTGGCCCGGCACGGCACCCAACGGTCCTGCCGCGACGAGCGTGCCAAGCTCGGTCGCCACGCGCCGCCCCGATGCGGCAGCGAACGCAGGCCGTCCTCCCCACTCGGACTCGTCCTTGACCCAAAGCAGGCACCACCGCAACAGTGGCGACATGGTCAACACTACAAACCACAACAACAACAGCGTATCCAACGTGAGCTCCTTGTCCAGCGTAGAGGACACAGCGGTGCCTGTGGCGACCGAACGGATGACTGAGGTCGACGACGCGGCGACCCCGTTGGCGTCTGCCAGCCGACGCGTGCAGGGGTCATCGGTAGGTGAGCAACTCGTGGGTGGCGCTGCCCTGGGTGACCGGCAGACATCTCTCTCCACGTCTGCTGGTGCGCCACGTCGTCCAGTTGATTCTTCTTCTTCTACCGACGATGACGATGACGACGGTGTGAACTGGGAGCGCGTCACCACTGCTCACCAGTCGCGAGTGGCAGCGGAGAACTCCGCGAGCAGTGGTCTCATGTCAATCAGCGTGTGGGAGGCTGTTCTTCTACTCGACCAGACACCCGACAACGAGTCGAGCAAGCGCTCGTCCGTGAGTCCGGCTCGTTCGGCTGTCGGGGCCAACCACAGCGACGCGGTGCCCACTGCGGCAACGAAAAAGAAGAAATCTGGCCTAGCTGCACTATTCTCGTGTTGCGGCGGCTCAGGGTCTGCGGACGCGGTGACAGGGAAGACGAACGAACACGACGATGTGCCGACGAGCCTGCCGCACCCAGTCACTGCGGAGACGGTGCCCAGCGCGTCGACGGTGGTGGCACGCGACAGACGGCTTGTTCAGCTTCTCAAGAGCAGCCCGCTCCAGATCGGGGACGACACGCACCGGCGTATTCTCTTCACCATCTACCATCTACTTCTCAAGACGGAGGGCGTGTTGCCGTGGTGGAAGCAGCAGAGGCAACGCACTCGCGGTACCGCCTCACTCAATCAGTCCGCGACGCGCCAAGCCTCTCGCACGTCTGGTTCGAATGTGCTGCTCCCGACAGCGGCGAGCTCGCTCCTCACGACGAGCGGCGTGTCGTGGGAGACAGTCGGCTTCCAAGGCGCCAACCCTGCGACGGACTTGCGGTCCACCGGCATGCTGGGCCTCTTGAACACGCTCTACTTGATCGACTACTACCCGGATCTGGCCGGCCGTGTCTGGGCCATCTGCAACCCGGAGGAGAGCACCGGCGCCGCGAGTGCAGCACGTCGCGCGCACACAACCGTCCCGTTCGTGCTGGTCTGTTTCAACCTGACAGCAACTGTGATGGATGCTTATCAGAAGAATCTGCTGAACGAGGAGATCGAAGATCGTGCGGCGGGTCGGAACGGGTTCTTGTTTGATGCCGTGCAACTGGCCTCCGCCAGAGCCAAGAGCGCCAAGACATCGTCTGCTGCAGTCACGGCCCCGACGTACGTGACACCGGTTGCCAGCGAGGCAGCGGTGGAAGCCGCCCATCCTGTTTTCACGGTCATTGCGGAGGTCTTCGTCGGCTGCATGTTTCAGTTTCTTGTCGAGTGGACGCAGCTGCGTCGCAAGATCGCGCCGAGGCTGCCTTCGGTGGTCGAGTTCTCGCCCGTCAAGAACAAGATTGCGAATGAGCTAGTCGTCAAGGCTGATCTGGAGAGCATCTTTGACGCGTGTGCCTCGGCGAGGTTCACAGCACTGCTCAACGCCATCACTGCCACACCGGCGCAGAGTGCGACAGCCGCGTAAACATGCCTGTGCGTGGTGCCTTGCGTACGCGCACCATCGTCGTCTCCTGTTTCTCTGTTTGTAGCCACACGCATACACACACACACACACACTGTCGTTTTCTTTTTGTGTATTTCTACCACCGCTGTGAGTCGTCGTACCGTATTTGATCATTGAACTGCGATTCCCTTCGATTCGTTGCTTACTATCTGCATATCACCGATTCTCTCTCTTTCTTTTGCCGCACTGTCACATACCGCCTGCTTGAGCCGTCGCGCTCGCTTCTTCATGTCGAAGGCAAATGGGACCGAGCCATGCATGGGCGCCTCTGCCACTCACAGGCAAAAACTCGCGTACTATGTTGACGAAGGTCGACCTACTTTTTGTGTCTTGGCCGGAAGTTCGCATCAAATGGAGATGCTCACAGTCTTATCAGCTGTTTTCCCGGTGGTAAGGTGTGTGCGTGCCATGTCATCGGCAGGCTCTCTTGCTCTCTGTGCACTTTGACGTCATTCTGGCAAATTATTCATTCCTCTCTCCCTTCGGTCGGCAGCAACCCACCGGCTCCGTGTGTTGCCCATGATAATCCCACGTTTTCTTCCGCACTCTTCTCTTCCTCGTGTCTCTTTCGTTTTTTCGAGGTGCTCAACGAAACCCTGCCTCCTCTGTTGTGTATCACAGCTCATTCAGCAGTCCGTGTTCTCTCTCCCTCTCCCGTTTGTGCCTTTTTTTTTTGGTGTGTGCGTTCGTTTTCTTTGCCCATTTGCACGGTGACTCACAATGGCCTCGTCGAACGATGCCCTCATTACCAAGGTCTGCACGACGTTCCCCGCAGCGTTTGGCATCGACACCGGTGCGCCGGCTGCTAGTGTACCGTTCAAGTACTACCTTGACGGCGTGCTCGGCGCTGGTACCTCCGGTACCGTCGTGTACGCACGGCGTGTACGCGATGGGGTGCCTTTTGCCATCAAAATCATGGATGTTGGCGGCTACACCAGCGAGGATCGCATGCGTGCGTCAGGCGAGATTTGCTGCCTGCTGAGCTGCAACTTCTTCTCTATTGTGCGCTGCCACGAGGACTACGTACTGACGGACCCCAAAAACCTCGAGAATGTGCAGATGGTCGCGTTGGTGCTTGACTACGCCAACGCGGGTGACCTCCGTCAGGAAATCCGAAACCGCTCGCGTGCCGGAAGGCCGTTTGTTGAGCACGAGGCTGGCCTGTTGTTTATTCAAATCCTCCTCGCTGTGCACCACGTGCATTCGAAGCGCATGATTCACCGCGACATCAAGAGCGCCAACATCTTGCTTTCCAACAACGGTTTGGTGAAGCTCGGCGACTTTGGTTTCTCCAAACACTACGCAAACACGGTGTCTGATGATGTCGGCCGCACGTTCTGCGGCACGCCGTACTACGTGGCACCCGAGATTTGGCGCCGGAAGCCCTACAGCAAGAAGGCCGACATGTTCTCCCTCGGTGTGCTGCTGTACGAACTGCTGACGCTGAAGCGTCCTTTTGACGGCGCGGAGATCGAGGATGTTATGCACAAGTCGTTGGCCGGTCAGTACGCGCCGCTGCCCAGCCACATCAGTCCTGAGATGACGAACCTCGTCACGGCGCTCCTCAGCAACGAGCCGAAGAAGCGCCCGTCTAGCAAGATGCTGTTGAACACACCCATCTGCAAGCTGTACATGTCAGTAGTGCAGGATTTGGTGCTGAACGGCGACGGCGACAACTTTATGCCCGGTCAGGCGAATCTCATCATGCAGCAAATCCAGCAAACGAAGGAGGAGCTGCAAAACGAGCGACGGATGCGCGGGCTCTCGCTCGCCGAGGCGCTGAAATCCGCCAAACCCTTCTCTCTGAACGTCGCGGGGGCGGCTGGTGAAGGGAAGACCACGGGGTACATTCTCTACAGCGGCACTCTCAAGAAGCAGGGTAGCGACCTTCAGTGGAAACGCAGGTACATTTGCATCTACGGCACCGTCACCGCGGACGCCCTGAGGCGAAAGGACGAGGACGCCTGGTTCACGACGCTCGACCTCATTCAGTCTGTGTCGGAGGAAACCCTCCAACAACAATCCATCGCCACTCCCTTTGCTGACCTGGAGGACGTGTTTCCCGTTCCCAATAAATACACCGGCTCGGAAGCTGAGCATGCGTTTGCCGTGGCCTTCCGCAACGGCAAGCGGTTCCTGCTCGATGCGCAGAGCGACAAGGAACGTGATGAGTGGATGCAAGCCATGCAGAGCTTCTTGCGTATCGGTGACGAGGACTAGTTATTATCGACACGTGCGCCACGAAGCATGTCCATAAGAATGCCACGCGCGACAAACAAAAAATGTTTTGCGCTTTATCGGGTAGCTCAACTCTCAACACGGCTCTTTTTGCTGAGTCTGTGTTGCGCAGTCATTTTGCGGTTTAGCTGTGGTCGCGGACGAAAGCGAAATGAGCCTTGATACTGTCTCTCCTCTTTATGTTTTCCGCTGTGTTTCTTGCCGTGTCCTTTTTGATGTGTTGTTCGCGATGAAGTGGCCACCTCAAGCAGCGTGCATGTTGCTCTGTCCAAGAGAGAGAGTTGGTGTGTGCGTTTTTGTCTTGATGGCACTCACTTCGTCCTTTTGTTTTCCCGAGGTTCTCTTTCTCCGTCCCCTTTCTCTTTGATGCACCTTTTTTTTTTTCTTATTTGCGGTTAGCGCGTGTCTTTGTACACGGCCTTTGCTTTTCAGGTGTCTCATCCACTCCCGCGACGTGCCTTTGTACTGCGGAGAACAGTGCTCACTGTCTATACGGGCGAAGTGCCACGCTGGTGGTTGTGCGCACGTCTACCGACATCTCCCTTTCTCTTTTTTGTAAATCATGTACGCTTCCTGCTCTGCTGCTGTGTGAGTGCCCGTGTACGATATGTGCTATCGGCTGCTCTCGCTTGATGAGCTTTCCGTACCAGAGAACAAATGTGGAATACCAGTGGAAAGATCCTCTCTGTACGCCGATTGTTCGTACGCACAAACACAAACACAGTCACAGTCACACAAGGCACACAAGGCACATCTATGCGCCACTGACCTTGTCCTCTACACTATGGCTCTCAGCTCAGGAAAAAGAAAGAAAGACGACAGCAAGTCTTTGTGTTACGCTCGGAACAGAAGCGGCGTGTCATGACGTTTGTTGACAACCACAGGACGCTCCGCTGTGAATATCATGTTCCCTTTTTTTTTCGTCAGTTGCCCCGCTTTTGCTTTTCTGTGTGTTCCTTTGTTTTCGTTTTGTAGTACGTCGTCTCGGCGGTCTCGCATATCTAGGTGAGGCACACGAGTGGAGGATGCACGACGATCTCCGTTCGCGAGCGGTACGGAGCATGTGCGCCTAGATTGCAACGGTGCCCGCTGCCAGGCCAGTCTACACTCATTTTTTTTCCCTCTTTCCCTTCTGTTGATGTTGCTTGTTTTTCGGCCGGACACTTACACCTGTGTCTGTCAAGAGAAGGAGAAGGTGAGCCTGGGCGTGTGCGTGCGCGCGCTTGTTTTTGCTTCCACAATTGCTGGCCAGTTTGGTGTATGTGAATAGACTCTCTACCCCCGTGGTGCGAACTGCCAACCTACTCTTACTCTTATGTGTGTTCTCTCCTATGTGTCTCACAACCGGCAGACTTGGAGCTTTGTCGTACCTTTCCTTTGCCGCACTGCTTTCTGTACTGTGTATCGGCACTCCTGGCGTGAGCCTGTGTCCGTGCGTGGCTCTCTGTAAAATCTCGTGGACGGCGGCAGTACCTGCGGGCTGGAAGGCATCACCCTCACAACCGACGGATACGACGCCTGTGCGGTTTCCAATGTGCCTCGATGTCTTCACTCACTCCCCCTCGTTCTCTCGCGCACGCCTCTCTTACTCTTTCCTTCTCTTACTTCTTGCTCCCCTCGCCTGCTGTTGACGCTCTGACATCAGTGTCCCTTGTTTTTCTCTGTGTGCCTGTCTGCGAATCGGCCTTTTCTTCTTCGTTGTTGTTGGCTTCAACGGCCTGCTCATCCTTAGCCCTTCATCCTCGGCACCATGGCGGACCGACATGCGCGCAGCAGTGACGCCATGATCTCGCTCATCTGCAGGTCGTTCCCGGACACCTTTGCCCCAGACGAGAACACCGCGATTGACCAGCACAAGAAGTACTGGATCAGCCGTGTGCTCGGCTCCGGCGCGACCGGGACTGTCCTGTGCGCCAAACGCGCGTCGAACGGTGAGGCATTTGCTGTCAAATGCGTGAACATGGAGGGCATGTCGGAGGCTGACAAGAACCGCGCTCAGGCCGAGGTCGAGTGTCTGCTCAACTGTGACTTCTTTTCCATTCTGAAGTGCCACGAGGACTTGACGAAAGAGGATCCCAACAACCCCGAGCTTATCAAGATGATTGCATTGGTGCTTGACTACGCCAACGCGGGTGACCTGCGCCAGGAAATTCGTAGCCGTGCACGTAACCAACGCTTATTCGAAGAACACGAGGCTGGTATGCTTTTTCTTCAGGTGCTTCTCGCTGTGCACCACGTGCACTCTAGGCACATGATTCACCGCGACATCAAGAGTGCCAACATTCTGCTCTGTAGCAACGGTCTAGTGAAGCTCGGCGACTTTGGTTTCTCCAAGATGTACTCTGCGACGGTGTCTGATGACGTGGGCCGCACGTTCTGCGGCACGCCGTACTACGTGGCACCCGAGATTTGGCGCCGGAAGCCCTACAGCAAGAAGGCCGACATGTTCTCGCTCGGTGTGCTGCTGTACGAACTGCTGACGCTGAAGCGTCCTTTTGACGGTGCCAACATGCAGGAGGTGATGCAGAAGACACTAGCGGGTCGGTACGACCCTCTTCCGGACGCCATCAGCCCTGAGATGAGCGAAATTGTCCGCTCTCTCCTCTCGAGCGATGCGAGACAGCGGCCGTCGAGTAGCAAGCTCCTAAACGCTCCCATTTGCAAGCTTTTTGTCTCGGGGCTACTGGAGATTGTGCAGTCGCAATCTGCGTTTGCAGGACCACTCCGTGATACCATCATTGAGCAGATTAAGCAAACCAAGCACGACCTAAAGGCTGAAAACAAGGTCCTCGTTGACCAGATGAGCACCTCCGTATCGGCGGCGGCCTCCTCTACCACGATTCTCGAAGGCGCGCAGCCGCTTAGTACCAGCATCGGTGGCCTCACCGTGTTTGAGGGAACGGTCAAGAAGCAAAGCAGCGGTAGTATGTGGAAGCGGCGCTACCTGTGTATTCGCGCAGAACTGGCGGACGACACACCTTCTGCCACTAGCCCGAACCCCAAGTTCAAGAGCCTCGACTTAGTCCTCGCCGTGTCGAAGGACACGATGGAGCAGCAATGCATTGCCACTCCCTTCTCCGACCTTGAGGATGTGTTCCCGGTACCGCCGAAGTACACCGGAACCAACGCACAGCATGTATTCGCTGTTGCCTTCAAGACTGGCAAGCGACTTCTCTTCCAGGCCCGCAGTCGCCGCGAGTGTGACGCATGGATGGCAAAGATTCAGGACGTGCTTGGCATCGGTGATGAGGACTAACTGTTCACGATCTCCAATAACACGCGTCCCCACTCCACCCTTTCCCACTCGCTCGCACGCACCCACGAACGTTCATAGGCAGCGACGTCCAACGACAGGCTCCGTCGCCGCTGCGAGTACCTCGCGTTTGGGTCGTCACACGCTGCCGTTGGCTTGCTTATTACTTTTTTTTTTACGTGGCGGCTCGTTGTCCTCCCTGCATGTTTGTGTGCATGGGTGAGTGGGTGTGCGCGTTAATGTGAGAGTGACGGGTGATTGCCACATGAGGCTCTTGCAGAGCTCCAACAGGTCGTCGTCCAAATGGTGCTCCTGTTTACTTTGATAGACCAAGTCGGTGACGTTCGCTGTAGGCGACCCACTTTTTTTTTTGTTTGTTTTTGAGTGTGATTCTTTTTCTAATCATCATCATCATCGTTGGTTCCTTTACATTCACTTCTCAAGCGCACTATGGTGGTGTGGCTCGGCTGCGGCTACACATCGACGGACTACCTCCGTTGCGCTTGAAGACCGAGTGAATTTCATCATGTACCATGGACGGCGTCCCCTGCGGAATTTGGCACGACAGCGTCGGCGAGCTGCCGTACCCGCTTATTCTTCTTCTTCCCTCCTTTTTCTCTCTACAGTACAGTACTTGCCCCACTTCCGCGGGGTCGCCGCTTGCTCTCTGTCTAGTATGCCACACTGCTTCTTTCGCCGTGCATCCGTGTGAAGTGTTCGGTCACGCCCACCTATTTGCCACGTGTCTGTCGCCCATGATTGTAGGCAACGGGGGAGAGAGAAGGGGTACTTGTTCAAGTCGGTTTCCATTGTTTCTACTCACCTTCCCCCTGTGATCACTTTTTTCCTTTTTTCTTTGAGTGCTCTTGTCTCTGGACGAGCTCACGACGACCTGCGATCTACGGCGCAACAAGGCGTGTTACTCAGACAGTACCCGCGGCATACACACACACACACACACACACACACACGTGTACAAACTCACACCTTTCCGTGTGACAAGTATGCGAGCGGGAGAGAGAGGTGTAGTAGGTCTATCCTTCGATCCTGTCAATGGATGCACCGACACTCACTGCTCTCTCCTTTTATTCTCGGGGAGCACCAGTCTGGTTGAGGCCCGACTACCTCCTACAGTTTACGCCTTGCTTCACAATCAGGCTGGCAAGCACCCTTCGTGTCCGCACACGCCAATCGCAAGCCTCCAAAGGAGCAGACCTTCCCACGTGGTGTTCTAGCAAGTCACCGCACACCAGTCCAACTATCGCGCCCACTCCCCTATCCCCTCGCGCTTTTTCCCTCGGTCTTTTCTGGCTCCCACACACTAACTACGAATGCTATTCACTATGTTGTTTAGTATTTGACTATCACATATTTGCCTGCGCTGTGTTTTCCTTTTGTCTGCGCTTTTTCTTGCCTTTCCTAGTCTCCCCACTCACATCCACATCTGCCAACTGAAAAAGCAAGCGGGGAGCAGAGAAACAAACAAAAAAGAGGACGAAACACTGACCGTGCTCGTGAATACTCTCCGTTCCCGCTACCACCATTTCGCGCCCTCAACCCCCACCACAGTTGTCAACCACGGTCATCGTCGGGGACACTCAAACACAAACGCGCAGAACGTCGTGAGCGGCCGCTTGAAACAATAACCACAAAAGGTCGCCTCTCCACCCCCGAGTGCCACTTCCGTGACATCCGCACAATGAGCTCCGGTGATGCCATGATCAGCCGGGTGTACCGGACCTTTCCGGACATGTTTGCGAAGGACGAGGCGACTGCCAAGGCAGAGAACAAGAAGTACTGGATCAGCCGTGTCCTCGGCTCCGGCGCGACCGGGACGGTCTTGTGTGCCAAGCGGACCACCGATGGAGAAACGTTTGCCGTCAAGTGTGTGGACATGGAAGGCATGTCGGAGGCTGACAAGAACCGCGCTCAGGCCGAGGTCGAGTGTCTGCTCAACTGTGACTTCTTCTCCATTCTGAAGATTCACGAGGACCTCGCCAAAAAGGACCCCAGCAACCCCGAGAATGTGCAAATGATTGCATTGGTGCTTGACTACGCCAACGCGGGTGACCTCCGTCAAGAGATCAAGAGCCGTGCACGCACCAACCGAACATTCCGCGAGCACGAGGCCGGCCTGTTGTTCCTTCAGGTGCTTCTCGCTGTGCACCACGTGCACTCTAGGCACATGATTCACCGCGATATCAAGAGCGCCAACATTCTGCTCTGCAACAATGGTCTGGTGAAGCTCGGCGACTTTGGTTTCTCCAAGATGTACTCTGCGACGGTGTCTGATGATGTGGGCCGCACGTTCTGCGGCACGCCGTACTACGTGGCACCCGAGATTTGGCGCCGGAAGCCCTACAGCAAGAAGGCCGACATGTTCTCGCTCGGTGTGCTGCTGTACGAACTGCTGACGCTGAAGCGTCCTTTTGATGGCGCAAACATGAACGAAGTGATGCAGAAGACACTAGCGGGCCGATATGATCCCCTGCCCAGCCGCATCAGCCCTGAGATGAGCGAGATTGTCGCCTCTCTGCTCGCGAGCGATCCTCGCGACCGGCCTTCCAGCGGGAAGCTGCTGAACACTTCCATCTGCAAGCTTTTCATGTCGGGCTTGCTTGAGATTGTGCAGACGCAGGCCGCCTTCGATGGGCCCCTCCGTCAGTCCATTTCCGAACAGATCCAGACAACGAAGCAGGCCCTGCAGAACGAGCGTCGCGCTCAGCAGAAGCTGATGGAGGAAAGCGCTGGCAGCTCGGTGGCGTCGTCTATGACGATCCTCGAGGGCGCGCAGCCGCTCAGCACCAGCATCGGTGGCCTCACCGTGTTTGAGGGCACCGTGCGCAAGCAGAGCAGTGACATGGCCTGGAAGCGGCGCTACCTGTGCATTAGGGCTGAGCTCGCCGATGGTCAGTCGGCCACCAACAACGCGAACCCCAAATTCAAGAGCCTCGACCTGGTCCTCGCCGTGTCGAAGGACACGATGGAGCAGCAATGCATTGCCACTCCCTTCTCCGACCTTGAGGACGTGTTCCCGGTACCGAGCAAGTACACTGGATCGAACGCGCCGCACGTGTTCGCTGTGGCCTTCACAACAGGCAAGCGGCTTTCCTTCCAGGCCCGCAGTGATGAGGAACGCAACGCATGGATGGCAAAAATCCAGGAAGTCCTCGGCATTGGCGACGAGGACGACGTGCAGTAAAGTCAGCTTCAACTTGCGCTTGAGCGCACGCTGTTCGCAGCCAACCCGGCGTGCGTGACAAGGGTTGACAAGCCGCCCACTTTAGTGAATAGCGCCGTGACGTGCACGTGACGACGCTGACAATCCAGCAACCAAACAACAACAACAACAACATACGCTGACAGTTTGCTCAGTCGTGCTAGAGAGTCTGCGCGGCAACTGGTGGCTTTATGTGTGCCGATTGTGCGCGCAGACGCAAACGATTCTGACGTTCACGACCAGTCACTTTTTCCTCACAGCCAATGCCAGCGGTGGCTGGCGACGTCGGTGAGTGAACTGTGCTGGTTGCACCTTAGTGCGGTGCGCCTCGCCTGTGCGGATGGAGAAGGGCGTGCGCTAGGAGGTATCGACAAGCGCACACACACACACACACACACACACACACAGGCACTGCAAGAGAGGAATCCCAGCGACGCCGCGCCGCCCGCCAGTCGCTCTGGCGCTTGCTGCCGGCCGTGTTGACGGTTGTTTTTCTTTATTCGTCTCTTGTGCGTTGCTAGTTTTGTTTTTCTCGGATGCTTATTCTATTCCGCGTGGCACACTCGGCTCTGTGTGGCGTGGTCGGTCAGCGCTCAGACAGCGGTTGCACCGACGTGTACCTGCTTCTACCGTCACGGTTGTTGGTGCGAGGCCGGCACGACAGATGAAGGCATGACTTGTCAACGACGCTGTTGACACGAAAGACAGATAAAGACACCACGCATAGCAGTTCACAGTCGCCATGGAAGCAATGTATCTAGATTTTTTCTTTCTTTTTCCTGGCTTCCTACACCGCTTGCTGCATGGTCAGTGCGGTGGCACACGGAGGGCAGCCTTCCTACGAACAAGGCTCGAGGAGTGGCAATACTATAGCTATCGTGGGGAGGTGGGTGAGTGAGTTCTTTGACTCCATTTTTTGTTCTTATTTGCTTGAGACACCCCTTCATAGACGCGCTGGTATTCTGCTGACTCTTCCCAACTTTTTTTTTTAGGTCTGCGACCTCTCTCTTGCCTCGTGGCGTGAACCTTGGCCGGCTCCACGTTCCCTCCTTGTGGCGCGTTTGTGGAGTTCAGGCAATTACGGAGCAATGCGCGTGCCGACGACACACGACCGGCGTGTACGACGCACGGCTGAATTTTGCTTCCTAGGGGAGGCGCAACGGGCATCGGAGCGCACGTTTCGAATGAAGACAGATAAGGCAGGGAGGGAAAGTTGGGAGGAGTATAAAAGTGGCACGTGCGCGGCGTTTGCGATTCACTGTCAGTTGTATTGTCAGTTCGTCTCGTTGCCACTGCACGTTCGCTTTGTTCTTCTTCGACTTGGCTCGCCTTTCACACATATATATACATATGACGATCATTCAGTATCAAGTCAACAAGAAGGTGCAAACTAGGCAACTCTCCCCCCTCCTGCCAGAAGAACTCGAGTTTAAGGGAGCCCATTGATGTTCTTTTTGTTTGTTTGTTCTGCGGCCAACCTCGTGGAAACAAACACTGGCCATATCTTTTTTGAGTTACCGTAAGACAGCGGCAATCACCCCCACAGCGGGGATCCCCCACTCGACGCCCACAGAAACGAGCTCGCGCGTTGCGACTGGGACCGCTTTCCTGCGTGGCCCCAGCCGCCACCGCGGCACTGATACCACCAAGAAATGTATTCGCACTTGTGGCTTCTGCCTGGTGGTAGGCGGCCGCATAGCGAGGGGTTCCTGTCGAATGCTTCGCTACGCGGCCAGGGAAGCTACCGCGCGTTGTATACCGCTGCGATTTCTGCCACATCCCGCGGAAAAGACTCGCACTCTCTCTTTGCCCTCGTAGTCACTCCTCTCCCCGTGTCTATCCTGGACAAGACAACAGCCTCCTCATCCACCCATTCCTCTCATGTTTTCATTTGCTCTCTCCTTGTAGCAGTACACTCACATTCTATTGCTGCCTCGCAAGTCACTGTTTGACAACCGCTTGTCGCCTGGTGGCGATTCACTTTAGACGCACACACGATCAACTACGCAGACGTACACCGCTCCGGTCATGAAGAGGCTCCAACGCGTCTGTGGATCACACGTGTGTGCACTCGGCTATCGGTATGCCGCTGCGGCGACCAACCTCGGACCGTTTGTTGTTGTGTCGAATGCAGTGCGCTACACGTCGTCGGGAGTCGCCGTTTCCACCCAGCTCAACGACATGTTTGACAGTTTCGCGGAAGCACGTGAGCTCATTCGGGACGCTGTCGAGAGCGCCGGCACCGTGTACTTCCACGACGACATTGAGGATGCCGAGGCCATGACTGCACAAACACTGAAGCAGTGGCAGAATGTGCAAGACACGCTACAGCAGAGTGGCGATACCACCACGCTTGAGAGGCTTGTCAAGGAGAACGAACTCAAGATGAAGCAACTACAGGCTGAATTGGAAGAGGCAAAACACGCTAGTGTGTGAGGGCGTGCGCCCAGAAAGCTGGGAGGAAGAGGAGCCGTTGCTTCCTTGCTCTGGCCGCTTTCCAAGTCGCGTGTGAGGTCGATGGTGCCGCTGCCACTTTTCAGGCCGTTGTTACACGGTGCCACGCGCCATAAACGTCAGCGTCGCACAAGCTCGTGGTCTCTTATTTATTTATTCACAGATTACAGCTGCCTGTTCCCAAGCCGTGTAACAAGATTTTTTTTTTGTTTTGCTCGTGTACGTGCGTTTGTGATTGATGTTGTTGCATACTGTTCTTCTCCGTCCCTCTCACGGACACGTGCGCACACATATTCGCAGTAACTCCCTTTTTCTCCCTGTCTCTTCCATCTCCTCAAACAAAAATGCGCTCTGCGCGCTCACGTCCACGAAGCACGTACGACGTAGAGAGGGGCTGCCGGGTAATGCTGTGCCCGCCGGTGGCTGTCGCGCTCACCTCCACAGTACCCTGTGCATGCGTGTCACACATGCCTTCTCTTACTATTCTTTTGCCCCTGTACCTACTCTTTTTCGTTGTTGTCACTGGCCTCTTTCTTCGCGTTTGCCGTACTGTTAAGCATTGCCCACGGATTTCTCCCCGCAGTCATGGGATTGCCTGACTTTCTCAAGTTTGTTGCGCGCTCCGCACCGTCAGCACTCTACCGGCTGCCCAAGAACGTCGACACGCTTGTGAGTGCTGCCTTCGAGTTTGACTATGTTCTCGTGGACGCCACAAACGTGTCCCAAACAGTCGGCTTCGACTGTGTCCACGCGTTACTGACGAACCCTTTAATATCGGTGCGCACAGCGGTTATCTTTGCACTGGATGCGCAACGTGAGCGCGCTGGAACCGAGCGCTTTCACCGTCAAGCACACACCATGGTCGGTGATCTGGATGTGAAGGTGCAGGCGTGCTGTACAAAACTCGTCGACGCGTACAAGGAAAAGAAGGAGGCCACCAAGAGCGACCGACCAGCTCCGCTAGTACTCATGAGCGGACGGCACGTCGCCGGAGAGGCGGACTACAAGCTGCTCGACATGCACCGACACATCGTCTGCAATGCGCTGGCGAGCGGAACGGCAAGCCCGCGAGTGCTGTTTGTCTCAGAGGACTCGGATATTCTCTGTGGTGCACTGTGCGGCCCCGCGCCGCAAAGCGTGTTCATCGCAACGAACCTGCGCGACACACTCTTTGAGGTGGGCATCTTGCAAGTGAGTCACGTGGTGGCCTACGTCGCGTTGTGCATTGAAGCACTGGCAGAGCCGGCGCCGCCTGCTGAGGCGTCGGCCATCGTCGACAACGCGATGGACGAAGAGCACGAACACGTCCATTCAGCCCCCGAGCCGCCTGTTGCGGACACCCCGACAGCAGAGGCAGAGGCGACCGAGTCGAAGCCTGTCGCACAGGAAGACGTCGTCCGTCGCCGGAAACCAGATGGTCCCATGGTGGCCACCGGCGTCCGCATCGCCCTCGACGATAGCAGTAGTGACGAGGATGAGCCGACGCCTGAGCCCAAGGCGGTGCCGCCAGCCTCGTCTCCCACGGCGACGAATAACGGCAGCAACAACAACAAGGAGGTCGCAGCAGTGCCACTCACCCAATCTGGTGACTCCGCCGCTACAGCCTCTGTGTCCGGCTTGCCACCGCTCGATGACCCCGCGCTGCCGGCTGCCGTCATGATTCATGACAGCAGCGTCGACTTCGTTTTCCTCTTTCTCACGGTGATGGGTAACGGCGCCAACGTGCCGCCGCTCATGCGTGGCTCCACTAAGGTGGATGTCGGGTCGTGCTGGCAGGCCTACGGTGCCCAAAAGTTTGCTCAGACACTCGGCCAGGAGGCAGAGCTCGGCAAGACCTTGTTGCAGATTGACGGTCGCTCTGCCCGCGGCAGCGGCGACGAAGACCAGGCAGTGGTGCGCCTCAACTGCGGTTTTCTCCGCGGCATTTTAGAATCGCTGCACTACGCAGACGCGCAGTCACGTCCGCCTGCTGAGGAAGAAAAGGGACGCGCGCTGGCTTATCTGTCAAGCGCGGTGTACGCCACATTGCGCTACACAATTGGGTGCAACTTGACCAACGGCGGTGCTCTGACGGAGACCTTCCTCGACACACGACCGCTCTCAGATGTCGAGGTGGTCGCACCAAGCCTGGCGGCAGTGCTGTGGCTGCTCAGTCAAAACCAGTGGCGGCAGTTCTCCTACCCCCTGCGTGGTCTGACGCGACGTGAGCTTGTGGAGCTGCGCGATCTTCACAGCAGCGACGAAGCCACGGCAGGCACGGTGACCTCTCGCCGAGGCCAGCTAAGCACCGGCACGGGTAGCTCAGCTGCGGACGCCCGCGCCCGAACAGGTGAACAGAAACGGCTGCAGGTGGACGTTGGCGCCGCACTTGTCGCGCCGCCGGCATCGTCCTCGTCGTGGGCGGTTCGGGGTGCAGGCAGTCGCACGTACACGCTGGCTGCCGTCATCGCCACTGCCGAGGCTGCGTACAAGGCTGACGCAGCGCACGGCGCCGCGACCACAACTGTTCCCGCCACACGCGGCGGTGCCAGCGTCTCCGCGCTTCTGCGGACCGTGGCGGCCTCACTGGGGAAGCCCGCTTCGGCGCCACTCTGTCAAATCCTGATGGAAGTGTGGCGCGCGACAGAGGCGCCTGCCGTGTCGCAATTCCGGGCCATCGCGGCCACGGCGACGTTCGTGTCGCCTGTGACACAGACGCTGGTGGACGGCCCACTGAACCGTGGCAAAACCCGCAAGGGGGCAAAGTCACTGCCCCTCAAGGCGGGTGTCCCCATGGTGTACAGTTTTGAACTGCGGCGGATGGTGCCCGTGGCGGCGACGCCCGATGAGAGTGTGCCCAACGCTGACATGCCGCACGCCAAGCCGTCGGTGTCCACACACACCACTGAAGCTCTTCGTGCCGCGTTGGGACTGTGCCTGAACTACGACAAGCCGCCTGCGCCAAGCGATGGCGCCGAGCAAGCGCGGGCCAAGCCGGTGAAGCTGCCCAGGGCGGCCATGGACGAGGACGACTTGGCAGAGATGAGCCGCCTCAAGAAGGTGGCCCGCAAGGAGAAGGAGCGGTACAACAAGGCTTTGCACGCTGCCTCAGGTGCGAAGGCTGGCACGTCCGCCAAAGACAAGGCCAAAAAGACAGAAGGCGAGGGCAGCGCGCCACCAGCGGCCAAGCGCGCGAAGCGTCCTGGCAAGAAGGAACGGCAGCGTCGCCAGATGGAGCTGGCAGGGAAAGGTGACGCCTCCCAGACAACGTCCACTGAGAAGACACCAGCACCTTGAAGGCGCTGGTGAACACAGCGCGGAAGCCAAACGCACCCTTGCCCTTGGCTAGCTGCGCGTGTCCGTGCTTTGATGACACTGGCCGCTAACTTAAATTACGCTTTCTTTGTTAATCGACTAAAAGCTTTGCTTCAGTTAACGCAACAACAACCGATTCAATGGAGACCAACCCTTCCCCTTTTCCGTACGCTGGTTTTTGATAGTGGAAAGCCGGATGGGAGGAGCGCGTTGCGCACCTGGCTGGTTTGGTTAATCCACACTGGGCCGAGAATGAAGCGGCGAGGATAGGCTGCCGCCCATCGGGTATGAATCTCAAGCGCGGTGGTTGTGCTCTTGGACACAAAACAGCGTCGCGTGTGCACCTTCGTTAGTTTGCAGTCGTGCCCTTTCCCAGCACAGGCAACATGATCGCGCTGATCACACTATGCCCGTTTCTGACTCATGACTGCACTGCATCGCTCACTTGCCCTCTCTTTGATGTCCACATTCCTCTGCCCCCTTTTCCCTCTCACGAAACGCTACCAGTTTCCCTACCCTACTCTTTGGTGTACCACCTCTTTGCTTGTGGGTATTCAGCGTTTGCCACCGCATTCTGGCTATGTTGTCGGCGTTCAAGAAGTTCGGCAAAAATGTGAAGAAGGCCGGCAAAAATATGGAGGACAAGTTGGAGAAGGCTGGAACGGCCATGAAGGACGCAACTGCCCGGTCTCCCAGTAAACAGAGTAAGAAGGACGACCACAAGAGCGGTAGTCAAAAGGACCATGACGACGAGACAAAGAGCAAGAAGAGCAAAAAAAGCACCCGCGATGACCACAGTGAGCGCGGTTCGAAGGCAGCGACAGACGCGCACAGCTCCGCGGTGAGTGTGCATGCGAGTGAGGCCCACAGCTCACACTCCTCAGCAGCCCCCGTACCTAAGAAACACGCCTCTTCACAACCGCGCAAATCAGCGGCCGCCAAGGGTGGTGGTGGCGGTGATGTCCCCGCATCGGACGATGCAGGCAAAACCCGACGAAGTGAGAAGACGCCGCCGTCACCACCAGCGGAGGCTGCTGCACCGCAGACGGGGCCGGCCAAGACACATGCCCGGGTCAGCTCACCATCGCCGTCGGACATCGCGTTTGAGATTGACGACGTCTCTCCTGGCCCCTCTCTGGAACGCGCACCGTCGGTGCCGGCGTCGCCGAGCTCCTCCATTGTCATGAACGAGGAACCCTCTTTGCCGCAAGACAGCACCGCACCGACCGCAGCGGTTGCTGCCACGGCGTCTGCAGAAGTCAAGCGGAGCAGTAGCAGCAGCATAGACTTCCTTGGTGAGGACCCGGTCGTGCCAGCCGAGGCTGAAACGACCTCTCACGTCGCGCTCGACGAAACGGCTCGCGGCACGTCGGCAGAGGAGATGACACCGGCCACGAACGCCGCCGACACAGCCAATGACGCAGGGACCAAGCCAGCGCGTGGCGTCAGCGCGTCTCTTCGCACAACCAAGTCAGACGGACAGCGCAAGCGGCAGGTCACCGTCGGCGACAGGCAACGTCCCGCGCCGTCTGACCGTACCGACGCGACCTTTGCGCGCACTGAGGCCAAACGATCCGACAAGGTGCGCACGGACGTCCCGGCCGTCACGGCCAAGCCCACCTCCGATGCGCGGTACCGCAGCCATACGGACAGCCGGCCGCGGCGGTCCCACTCGGCCAGTGCCCGCAAGAAGAACGACGCGACACCGGAAAGACCTCATGTGCCTGCTCCACGCGCTCCAGAAGTTGAACCGGATCTTCCCGACAACTCCTCTACCTATGTCTCGCCTGCCCGTCTAGGGCGACGTGACGCAGCGGCTTCCAGTGACGGTGAAGTGAGGTCCGACGACGGCGTTGACCACCAACGCCGCGACCGCCGTCACAGACACCGCCGCCACTCCACGCGTGACCAACCTGCTCGTGTCGGGAGCACGAGGAACTCTAGCGTCCCGAGCACACGGGGACGTGAGTGGGACGAGGATGCACGCAGAGGCATTCGGCGCACTCCCTCAATTGGAGAGCAGGGTAGTGCCCGCCCTCAGTCCCGGATGTCGCGTGGTGGAGATGACCTTTCCTACCCCGGACGGTCACGGCGCCAGTCCGCCGATGGCCGATCTCGGCACAGCGACCCGTTGGACTACCGCGAAATGATGGAGCAGTGCCGACGCGAGGCGCGTGCACTCTCACGGCGCCGTGCCACGCGTATTTCGTACGACAGTGACAACACCGACGACGAAGAGGCGCTGCACACTGACTACGGTGACGACAACAGCGCGTATGGCTATCCCAGCGTGTCACGTCGCCGGCGGCATCGCGCCTTCCGAGACGACGATGACAATGACAATGACCCAGACGAGTACGATGATGACCGCGACTTTTCTGATGGCGAAGGTGATGACTTGAAAAACAGCGGCAGGTACGAGATGGCCGGTCTCCAAGACGTGTACGAGCACACCCCTCACCAGCGCGAGCACTACCGCGGTCGCCGACGCTTCCCATCGCCGTACGTTTCAGACAGGGCGGCTCAGCACACACCAGGGCAGGGTGCCATTGCTGCCCCCGACCCTACGCACTCCGACCGAACAAACATTGGCCGGTTCTACCCCTCTCTGATCGTCGACGGCTCTCCCTCCCATCCACAGAGGTACAGTGGTGTGGTGTATCGCGACCAGTACAGCGCACGCCGCCGCCCGGACAGTCGCCGCGCCAGCCCAGACCACAGCGGACGATCGCTCAGCTCTGCGCGCCGACCGATGCGCTCTCCACCCCGACCCCAATCGCCGCGTGGCGGGTATTCGGGTCGCGCCTCGTCACTACTGCGATCTCCACTTCGTCGCCACCCCTCTGACACAGGCGTGTCCCCCTACGACGCACGGCCCCTCATTCCCGCTACTCATAGCACCGCACTGTCGCCCGTGCGGCGACGCTCAACCAGCGCCCTCGGCGTCAGTGTGAACAAGTCTCAGCTGTCCGAAGAGGCGTTGCTCGGCGAGGTGGAGTTCAAAATGGCGCTCCTCGCAGAACAAATCGCTTTTGAGGACGAGACGCGCGAGGCGGACATGCGCAGCAGCCCCTTTGAGCGTCTTTACCACATGAACAACCGCCGCGACCGCGATGAACGCCGTAGCCGCCTGGCCCAATATCACAAATTGCAAAAGATCCGTGACAAGCTGCTGTCGGGTGCGCTTGAGGAGGAGCTGGCTGCCCGGGAAGCTAAGCGCGCTGCCGACGAAGCGCGCCTTGACGACCCTGCTGGCGTCTTCAACCGCCTGTACAACTCCCCACGTCGGCGCAGTGCGCAGACCAGTGCGCGCGGCATGACTAGTGACGGCATCAACACATCTCGACGTGGCACGCCTCTCCGCGGTGCGACAGGTGGACCTGACGCGAAGAAGTCTGCCACACAACACAGCCGCAGCAGCAGCGCCAACGGCTCCAACGTGAGCGGCGACGTCACCGCGCCGACACCAAGGTTGTCGAGCGAGGCAGTGGATGCGCTTTGCACGAGGTTGTACGGTGGCGCCGTCGCCGCGACGAACCGCCGCGAAGAGATGCGAGAGGAGGCCGTCAAGCAGCGCGAGTACCAGGAGATGGAGAACTTCCTTGTCGGTCGGCTCATGGCGCAGATGGAGCGACGCCTCAATGGCCGTGTCCTCACCGCCGACGAGCTGCAGGCGCGAGCTCGGGAGGAGCTGCACAAGCGGATGCAGGCAGATCGCCCCGGTACAGAAAAGGCGCTGCTTCACGGGAGCCGCCTAACAAAGAGTGACATGGAAGCGCAAGCTCGCCGTTTGCTGCGACACGGCTACATCTCCAGTGAGGCCCTTGCCGCTCGAAAAGCCGAACGCGAGCTGAATGGGTGCACGTTTGAACCAAGCATTAACGAGTACTACTTTTACTCTGCCAACGCAGACCGTGACGAGAGCGGTGGGGCAGACGAACCGTCGCGCGGAGACGATCACCTTCGTAGTCCCAACACCACTGCGACTGCTGACAGTACGAAGATGAGTCTCTCCGCGCGAGGCGGCACTGCGGGTCGGCGACCACAACGCACAGACATGCTGTACGAGCGTGCCGAGAAGGAGCGACGCTCTGCCGAACTGCGTCGTCAAGAGTACGATCGCGAAATGCGACTCAAAATCCTGCGAAGCCGGATGGACAGTGATCACCACTTCCGGCGTCGCGTTGAGCTGGATCCGGGCTTAGCGGAGCGCTTCATGAAGTCAATCGTGCTGTGAGAGTGTGAAGCCGCCTTTTTGTTACTGCTGTTCATTTCTTTGCTCGTGGCTCAGGTTTATGAGATTCACTGAGTTTCCCTTCAATACGCTTAGCATGCCCGCCTTTCATGCCTGACACCAACACCTGGAGTACCTGCTGCTACCCCCTCCGGTCCCACTTCAAATAGTGGGCGGCACTTGCTTTTAGATGTCCCTGTTTCTTTTTTCCGTGTCCGTCGAGGTGGGATCATCCGACGGTACGGCGCTGTACTATTACCGCCCTTTCCTTCCTTTCGTTTCTTCGTGGCGGCCGTGGAAACAGTGGTTTTCACATGTCACACGTAGTGTCTGCGTTGGTTGCTTCTTTTTTTTTGTCTTCTTCCTTTGTGTGGTGTGACTATCACCCACAGGACAGCACTTCTAGACGCGTTCCCACACGCATTTTTTTCACGCTATGAACAACCTCGCCACCAAACACACCAGTAACGCAGCACACGCACGCACTGTGGAAGGGTTACGAGGGAGGTATTGCTTCACGTTGAATGAGGAAAGCAACGGCTCTCTCAACCACCGCCCCATCGCACCTCGCTGACTTTTGCACGTTCGCCTCTTCACAGTGACTGACTCGTCACCCCACGCACTTCTACGACCACTGTCTCCGTCCCCCTCTTCCGCTTTTTTGTCCTCCCCACCACCTCTCCTCATCAATGCCGTTGAACCCCACTGCACTTCGCCAAACACGTTCACCGGCAGAACGTATCCTGCTGGTGTGGTGCTTTCGTCTTCTCCGGGTTCTCTTGCAGGTGGTTTGCTTTCCAGCTGACACCGTTCCCTTAACCGCACGAGTTGCACCGGAACCCGATGCGCCGATTTCTAGGTCAGTACACCTCGTGCATCGTGGTGCCCCGTCAGGCAACGCACACGATTGCCCTGCGCATGTGCGTCCACAATGACAACACAGAGGCTCCCACTAGGTCACCGCCACCTGTCCCGAAGGCGGCGACAACGTCAGGGATGCCTGGCAGCGGCGCAGGTCGTCCACCACCGCGCCACCCGATGGAGCTGCTTTCGGCGGTTTTTCATTCGCACCCGTCAGCGCTGCGATTGCATCGCGAGCTGACCATAGCCCTGGCCGACGGCGACAGCGAGCGCGCCGCTGACCTCGCATCTGTGCTGGCTTCCACGGTGCGGCGTGTCGTGGACAGCAGCGACCAGGCACAGACCAACACGGAAGCCGAGCCCACTGCGACCAAAGAGGACACACTCCCTGCCCCCGCTGCAGACGATGTGCTGGAGGCTATTGACAAGACACGCGAATCGCTGGAAAGTGCCCAGTGGCAAGGCGGTCCCAGTACGCGCACTGCGGCGAGTCAGCCAACGCAAGGCGGCGGCACCACTAAAGCGCCTTTCTGGCGTGACCCCGACCATCTCTGCGTGACGCTGCTCGAGTCCACGTTTGAGACCGACGTGCCGTACGAGAACTCATCCCCCTTGTCTGAAGAGGGGCTTCGTGCAGAGGAGCACGAGCGCCAAGAGATGGCCATCCTTGACACCTACTTGGAGAGGGAAGCGGTGCGGTGGAAGAGCCAGAAGGAGGCGGTGCTGCACGCAGTGCTGCAAGTGGCCCAGCAGCTCCGGCTCACACCGGAGGAGATCCACGTGTATGAGTCGAGCTCGAGCCGAGAGCCACTCTTCCGCGGTACTGACACAGAGGACCACGACCACCACCTCAATGTGCTGAAGCACGCGAATCTGTTGATCCGCGGTGAGGTGCCGGACTTGGCGTTCGCCGACAAGACTTCGCGTGGCAGTGATGCGTCCTCACCAACCCCTCTTCAAATGGCTCAGTCAGAGCTTACTGTTCTGAAGAAACGCATGGCGGAGCAAGGCACGCCACTTTCGGCGTCTGAGGAGGAGATGGCCCTGTACGAGCTCACCATGGCGCGCAGCACGATGCGATATCTTGTCGGGCTCCACAAGGATCTTGAAGCAGCCGTGAACGCCAGCGCCGGCGTGCGTGAAGCGTGGGAGGCGACTGATGCCACCACACGTGATCGCTGTCCAACCCCGGCGGCGCTTTTCGTTTCTCGCGTCATGGAGCGGCTGCACCCTGTTCTACCGCTGCGCGAGACTCTTGACGGCGTGCCGCCGGCCACCAGCAACAATCCATCCGACTCTGCGACGGACGCCGATGGCGAGGAACAACACGCTATTGCGGTACCTGTGTTGCCGTTCACGTTTATGCTCAAGGCGTGCTTGTGGTTCACGCCGGCGCCCCCCGAAGCCGGCCGATGAGTGCTTGCCGCACCGCAAAAGGGGGTGTTGCGTCTTTGCTCTGAGTCACACCGGTTGGGTTCACGTGTGCTCAACGTCTTCACAATTAGTCGCACAACAAGAGAAATCAACGAAGCGCTGGAAAAGATCCTCTGATTCTCGCACCGCTTCCTTTTGTTCTTCACAAAGTGCCCGCGCGGGGGAGCGCCTGTGAGGTCGTGTGTCGTGCAGTCACCATCCCTCTCCCTCTCCGACCGCGGGAGGCAAGTGTGCCCGACAACACGTCGTTGCTCTTTTCACTAGTCTCGAGCTCCACCCCTCTCGCTCTCCATCCTTACTTCTTCTACTCCTTCACCCGCGCTCTTTCCACCTCTACGTCAGACAGAAAACACACCGGTTCAATATGAAGAGAATTCACTTCAACACCGAGGTGGATGAGGTGGAGGCACCAGACACGCTCGCCTCGTCCAACTCGAGAACGCTGGGGAGCAATGCGGAGTTGGACTCTATTCCATCTCTCCCATCTCGCAGCCACATGAAGCGTGGCGTTAGCGTGGCTGCAACGGCGCGCCGCAGCCCACCGGGCACAAGTCTCCCCACCACGAGCAACACACCGGACCGCAAAGGCAACGTCGCGCCACCTCAGAAGAAGCGCAAGGCCAGCGTTGCGCAGGGCCTACGCGTCGTGACCGGCTTCCGTGGCGCGATCATACCCGAGTACAAGGGCCACATGCCCCGTGTCGGTCATGTGGCGTTTGTTTACCAGCGCAACTTCTATATTTTTGGCGGCATCAACGCAAAAGGCCAGTACAGCAGCTACCTGTTCTGCCACGAGAAGCGCAGCCTGCAGTGGGAGGAGGTCCGCAGTGTGGGACTCATTCCCAGTGGCCGCGCTAACCTCAGTGCGATTCAGTACGACAACAAGCTCGTCATTTACGGTGGGAACCGGCAGCTGGAAGTGTTCGATGACTTGTACAGCTACGACCTTGACAACCATCGCTGGGAGAAGATCGGCTACGAGCGCAGTCAAGGACCCGGGCCTGTGTTCCTGCACACGGCAGTTCACGTGCCGTTGATCCACTCCATGATCGTCCTCGGTGGCTTTCACCAGCGCGAGCACAACATGTACCTTGGACACGCCTTTGATCTGCGCAACCGTGTCTGGAGCGGTCTCCCCGGGCCGCGTGCGATAAACCCGCAGCACATTCAGCTCGTCGCCGCCTCTTACTACGATCCCAAGCAGTCGCTGGTCGTCATTGGGCTGGTAGAGCGCGACATCCGCGAGTTGAAGACGATGCCTGCGCCGTCGGTGTATCTCATGAACGTGCACAGCTGGGTCTGGACAAAGGTCAACACGGTGGCGTCACCGGAGAGCCCGATTCCATTCCAAATGGACGTTGTATGGGACTACTTTGCGCGCCAGCTGGTCACTATGGGTGGCTTCTACGAAGAGGGGCTGCAGACGTGGTACTTCCCGCTGAACTTGGAGCCGATTGAGCAGGGCGTCCTTACACGGGGCAGCGACGTGAGTGGGGGCATCAGCCGCACAGGTAGCGATCTCACGGGCGGCAGCGGTGGCGCTGTTGGTCGGCCCAAGTCGCGCGCGACTCAGTACGGTTTCTTCAAGCTGTCCATGCAGGAGATGTCGTGGTCTATGGTGCCCATTAACCTACCACGGCGCCTCGGTAACACCGCACCGGCCGGTGCAAGCACCAACTCGAGCAACGCCGTCGCACAGCCGGTGCGCCGCGCCACCAAGGACGCGGCCGGCTCCCTGCCGTGGGTACAGAAGCAGGTTCTCGGTGACTTGAATCTCGACGGCGTCGCCGGCGGGTCGTTCGGTGGTGGCGAAGGTGCGTCGCGCAGCAGCACTGGCAGCGCAGGCCGCAACACACTTACCGGCTTTAGCCCGGCTGACGTGAGGGCAGCGTTGGCAGCGGCCGGTGATGCGTCCCCGCAACAGCAGCAGACAGCACTCTTCACTGTGCAAGGCGAACCTCAACTTCAGCGGAAGTACGCCTTTGCCGCGTACCGCGACCCGCAAACGTCGGGTCGCCGCAAGCCCATGCAATATCTGATTATGCACGGGGGCCTTCAGACGGACGCCAGCCCGTACTCCCTGCTCATGTTCACCCCGTTCATCTCACGGGCGGACGCGCATTCGGCACAGAAGGCGGCACGCCAGAGCGTTGGCAGCGCGGCGAATATGGACGAGTCAGCCAGCTTCAGCACGTTTGTGCCCGACGCCAGTCGATCCTTCGACAGTGAATACTCGATGCCGTTCGACGATAGTGATCCCGTCTTGGCACTCGCGGAACAGGAGCGGCGCATTCACGAGGAGCGGCAGGGCTGTCTGCTGCCCGTGCTGCCCTGCGCGCGCACGGCCGCCAATGAGCCTCGCTTCGCCGTGCTGTACCACGCAAACAACTCGATGCAGTCCAACCGCGCGCTGCCCTACAGTAACACACCCGCTGCTGTCTTGGAACGGCCAGAGGACGTCATGCAGTGGTCAACGGCCTTCTACAAGGATAAACGTCGGTGGCTTGCCGAGAAACTGAAAGTTGCCATCACCGAAGACCGCCGCCTTCGCCGGGGTACACGCCGTCAGATCGGCTCACAAAGTCGCGCCACGGGTGGCGGGAGTGGCGAGGCCCACGACGACCCTGACGATGACGACGACGACGAGCTCCGTTTCGCCGCAGGAGGCACACTGTCACGGCCGAGCAGCTCCGACTTCCGCCCACGGTCTTCGAGTGGCGTCGGCCCGCGGGGGTCGACAACATCGGTTACCAGCGCGTTCGACCGGAGCGGTGCGGACGTGTTTGACGGCGAACTAGATGGACCAGACCGAGGTCGGGCGGCCGATGGGGCTGAGTCCGACGCCGGTGCGACGGGCGGCCACACGGATGATTTCTTCAAGGCCAAGGGCCTCGAACCGTTTGTGGTGGAGATTGGCGCGCTCGGCATCTCCGACACACGCGCGTCGACGAGCGGTGAGCTGGAGAACCCCTTTCTCGAACAAGACACAGCGATGGAGGTGGTGCCAGCCGGCTTGGAGCGTCTCTGGATGAAGGTGAAACGCCACGGGGAGCAGCAGCGACTGCCCACCGCTGTGTTCCGTGGGGCAGGGACGGTGAACGACGGCACAATGACGGGTGACTTGGGGAGTGCCATGGCGTTCCTGCTGTTGCGCAGCGCAGTCGCTGCGCTGCCTGCCGAAGACACGCCAGAGAAGCGGTCTCGCCGTGCCCAGTTACGCTGGCGCTTTCTCCGCGCCTTGGTGAGCACAGGCGAGGCGGCCTTCATCATTTACCGCGCGAACCAACGCGACGCCCGCACGAAAGGTCAGACTGTCACGGGCTACCCTGGTCTGGTGATGGCACCAGAGCTGCTGCTCGTGGGTGCCACTCGTGCGCACAAGGTACCAACACGACCTGTGCCCTACACCATCGCCCGTCCAGCAACCAAGAAGACCCAGTTTGCTGAAGTGACGAAGAGCGGCATGGTAGCGTACCACAACATGCGACATGTAAAGTAGTCTTCCCACCGTGCGTTCGCACGAGGGGCGTCTGGGGATACTCACGCAGACGTTTCACGCCGGCGGCACCCGTTTGCCCTGTGCGAACCCGAGGAAATCCCCCCCCTGCTTGTTGCGAGGTGGTCTTTCCAGCCCTTGCGTTTTTTTTTCTTTTGCCTGTGCCGACACGCTCGACACCTTGTACAGTTACACGGGCAGCGCTGTTCTGTGTCCGACGGCCGCCCCAGTACACACAAAGCACAAAACAACAACAGAATTGGGAATCTCGCTGATATCTCTCACCCGGCCACGCAGAGGAGGAACTCTGAAGATGGGGGGCGTGGCGGCAAGGAGTTGTCCACAGACTCTCTCTTTCGATCTCCCGATTGGCTAGGTGCTAATCGTCCATTGTCACCGAAAAAAAAAACAATTTGCTTTTCACTATTACCTCTATAGTTCTTTCCTCCGCTCCGAACCGTCTCCCACCTGCGTGCTCTCTGCTCTTCGCGTACAGGGCGTGACAACTCTGAACACGCACGTCACTGACACAACGTCCAACACGTAGACTATACACACAGACATATCGACAAACAGCCACAACCACGCAATAGCCAGTCACAGCCGAGGGACAGTAGCTTCCCGATGAGCATGCCGCTTCAGACAACACGTGCCTCCCCGCGGCGTGTCCCTGGGGAGACGAAGACGTCGCCGTCGCTGCCAGCGCCGAGTAGTGCAGACGTCACGATAGACGTCAACAATCAGGAGTGGCCGTCATCACACGTCGTCGAATTCTCCGATAGCAGCGCTGCGCCGAGTTCGCGGCCTTCGGGCCTAAAGTCTGTGTCGCAGCGCACGCAGGCGTTTGAGGACGGTAGTGCTGTGGCTCGGGAGCTGCCGGTGGGCGGCAACTTCTTCATGGCAGCGTCACAACTCAGTGCGCGCGCTGATAGCTCCTCAACCCCACGCGATAGCCAGAGGGGCCGGGCCGCCGCCTCAACGGCCCACCCCGCCGACGATGAGAAGACACGCTCTGCCTCTTCGTCTCCGGCAATCCCGCAGTATTCCAGTTCCGACGACAGTCACTCTACCGGCGGCAATGACGACGCTTTGATGCAAGACGAGCAACTGCCCCTGCACGCACAGCCCGCCCCACCGCGGTCCAACCAAATCTCGCTGACGAATGCCGCGTCGGTGGACAGCGGCGAAGTGGGCACGCGGAGCGCTCGCAGCACACACAGCATTCCCCGGGTAGCGCAGACGCGCGGTGCCGCCAGCAGCTCTCTCACAAGCCGGGGGATCTCACCCCCGTTACCAAACGATGACGACGATGAGCACTTCCAGCCCTTCACAGCGAGCATGCGGTCTGACGCGGGTGTGCAAAACCCACAGTCCCACTCCCCTTCACCCCGCACACGCATTCTCTGTGAGTCACCTGAAGACGACAAGGAAGGGGAGGAGGACACCGATAGCTACGCGTACGACGACGATAATGTGGTGGTACGTGAGAGTCAGTCCTCCTCGTCGGCCCCGACCTCCTCTGAATCCAGCGCGTACGGTGGACGTGCCGGTACTGTAGATTTCCCAACTGACACGGAGACGGACGACGAGGAGGCTCGCTGGACGGAGCTTCTGGGGTCCACCCCAGACACCGTGATGAACCGGTATGACGTCAAAGGTGACGCCGCGGACAGCGATGACGTGCCGGCCGTCTCGCATTTCATTGACCTCAACGAGGACGACGATGACAGTGCTGTCGAGCGACAGCAGCCGGGTTCCGCAGTGCCTGAAGCTGACGCCGCAGAGGACGAGGAGGCGTCGGAGGAAGAAGACGAGAGCTCCTGCGCGTTCCCTGACAGCCGCTCGAGTAGTAGCAGTCAGTCCGAATCCATCCACGGCAGCGAGGACCGAGGCACACCGATTGAGGAGCCTGCGGACACTCGTTCAGTGGGCGACGACAGTAGCGCTAAGCATTGGCGTGCGCCTGCTCCTCGGAACTTGGACGACAGTGAAGCAGCCCACGACGGCGATATGGTAGAAACGGTAGATGAGGTGAAGGCGAAGGGAGCCAGCTCGGGCGGTGCACCACCTGTCACCGAAAAGTCGCGTTCATCCACCTCGTTTGCAGATGTGCCCGACGTGCCCTCATTACCGCCGCCTCTCCCTGCAGCGAAGGAGCGTTCGCCACGTGCGTGGCCGCGCAATCTGTCTGTGCTGCCACCTCCCACGGACATTTACCACCGCGGCTCTTCTCACCATTGTCAGCACGTTCCGGCGCCACAGGACACGTTGACAACGTCTTCTTCCAACTCGTCCACAGAGAGCGACACGGTCCCACGGACTGCTTCGTCCACCGATGCGGTCCAGCCGGTGCCCAGCACGTTGGCAGAGGAGCGAGTCGAGCCACCACCACCACGGACACGGCATGTGACAGACACGCAGCCGCCTGCCACTTCAGAGCCGCCACCCACGCGGAGACCGCAGGTGGTCATCCCGCTGGATCGGTCCCCGCGGGTGATGGCGGAGCCCGCTACCGCCGTGGTGCCGACAGGTGTGTCACGCAAGTACCCTCAGTACTTTGGCCTGCCCTCCACGAGGCCGAGCCCCATGGCCCCGGCCCAAGCTCCTCACGCCGTGTTCCTCAGGCCGCACGTGCCTCGTGAGCCTCCGGCACTGAATCAATGTGCAGATTGCGCCGCGTGCCCGCACTGCGATCACAGTGTCTGCTCCGAATGCGGCAAGACGATGCATGAAGATCAGCACGTGGCGGTATCAGTGCGGCCAGAGCCGGCCACATTGTTGGACCGCGGTGAACGGGTAGGAGAGGCACCGAATCTCGCCGTGACACGACACCCTGCACGTGTGCAACCAACTCACGCCGAGCCTGAGGACGCGTGGAGGCCCCCTGTCGGTCGCGGCGACCACGACTCTTCTCGTCACGGTGGCCACCCTCAGCCACACTGTGCGGCCGAGCCTCCTGATGCCGCGGCGCGCACCAATCCGTGGGAGGACAACAAGCAACCGCCGGCCCACAAGTGGACGCACCCACTACGACCGTACCAAGCCGCACCCAGCAGCTCACCGCGCGACGGTCGTCTCTCTTGGTCCACCACGCCGACCACCCAGGCTCTGCCCTTCGGCGCTGACGACGAGGCCTACGGGAACGGCAACCCACGCCGTTTCGCGGACGACCACACCCCGGAGCTGGAGGTGCTGACACGAGGCACTTACCCTGCTCCCATGGTGGTCAAGTCAACGAAGCCTGGCCAGCAGTTCAGCCCTTACGCGGACGAGCCGGAGCCGTCCCGTGAACGGGCGCCTGTTCCGACACCGCGCGACAGCATCGCGCAGCCCCTGCCACGTCTGGGCCACCCGACTGAGACTTATCGCGACGGCACAACGAGCACGTCATCGAGTCGGCGTGCACCGCCACCAGCAGACGAGACCAGTCCAGTGCCTCTGCCACCACCCACCAATCGCCTGCACCGTGACCCACACATCCCCGCCGATGAGGATAACCTGACAGGTGACGAGCCGTGGCCGGTGCCGAACGTTGAGCGCACGCTGCCTCTGGACGTGGAAGGACGTGACAGTCGGCACAAGCCTCCACCGCACCACGACGGTGGCAACGTCCTGCCCACGTACGTCGGTCGGCCTGATCGTACGTGGCGGCGCTACCTCGATAGTGCGCAGTGGCCTCACCGCCCGAGCTCGCGACCGGAGAGCCGCGCATCGACCTTGACCGGTGGAACGAGTGGACGTGCTTCACGCGGAGGCGGTGGCGCGCCGTGGTCAGGGTGTGCCCCTGGTGCGTGGGACGGCCGTCCACGAACACCGGCGACTACCCCCGACGCCACTGCTGAGCGTAGCGCGTCGGTGTACTCGCGTCGGTCGGTCAGCCCCACTGCACTCTGTGGGGCGCGTGGGGCGAGCCCCACAAGATACATTGTCTATCGAGGTCAGTCGGCGTCTCAGACAGTTGCCGTTACAGGCGTTATGGTGCCGATCAGTGTGCGTGCCCCAAGCCTCGAAGCGGTGGTGATACGACCCAGGGATCCTGATGAGGAGGCGTGGAGACAGATGGTGCGCAAGATGGAGCTGGAGAAGGAGCGTCTCCACACGGAAAGCCGCCTTCGCCGTGACCGACAACTCTGACACCTGTCCTCACCATCTGAGCGAGCGTCGTTAGTGGTGGTGGGGGTGGAGAGGGGCGGCGCAGATGGGTTGCGTAGATGCCACGAACGACATTGGGTTACCTCACCCGTGCACTTCTGTTCTGGTGGTCAACGGGTCATCGGTACTTGCGTGACACTGTTTGCCCCATCGTAACCACCATGGGTTGCCCAGCACACATAGTTCCCTTCCTTTTGTTTTCTGTTCTTGTTCTACCTTCCTCTGCCCCCTTTTTTTTTTGGCTTCTGCGGTTGTGTTCAGCCGCGTTCTTGGCCGCAGCATGTCTACCGCATTTTTTCACGCGCTTCTCTGTCAGTCTTGTACTCGTTGGTGCGCAAGTGAATGCGGCACACAATACACCCCGCAAAAAAAAAAAAATGAATTTCGCATGATTCGTGATACAGCGGGCGACTCCCGCTGCAAACTCCTCGCAAGAGCGCTTCACGGCGCCGTCTGCGTGTGCTTGACAACTTCTAGGAGAAAAAAGTCTGGTTACAGTTTCTGAGTGGTTGCGTCGTTGCGCTGACGGCGTGTCCGTTCGTTGTCAGGGACTACGTTTTGCACCGTTGCACACGACGACCCCACACGCATTCTTACTATCGGTGCTGCACGTGCTGTACCTGTCGCATGTAGCTTTCCTGCCGCTGAATCTACTGCTCTCGTTCTCCCCTGTGTCTGATTCGCATGGTGGCCCTTCGTGTGTGTATGCCAGCTCTCCAACAGCCGCTGCCGTTGTTGTTCTTTGTTTTTTTTTTCGTCGCCAACTGTCTTCCCTTGTGTCTGGTGGTAGAATGTCTAGTGCCGAGGCGCAAGATGCCGATAAGCTGGCCCGCACGCAGGAGTACGTGAAGGCTCACAAGATTCACGAGCTGTTTGCGCATTTTCTGCAACTCTTGCTGTACCACCAGCCCGAGGATCCCCGCGCTTTTCTGAGTGAGGAGATTCGCAAGATTCGCGAGCAAAAAATCTCGTCCTCCCTCTTCACGGAGAAGGATCTGGAGACGATGTTCGAGCTCATTGACGTGACGAAGCAGCGCTGGATCACCGTGCAGCAGCTGCGCAACACGTGCCGCAACTTAGCGACGGCGGCCGGCGAGAGCGCCGAGGAGGAAAACATGGTCGTCAAGGAAATGATCGCCAACGCAGCGGACCAACAAGGCCGCGTCACGGTGGATGCCTTCAAGGAGGTGCTGGCTATGCAGCTCCTGACGAAGAACATGTGGTCTCAATAGTGGTGGCTACCGACAGCTCTTCACGATTTCTCTCTCCCTCTCTCGTCCCCTCACTGCTGGCGAGGAGAGAAGGGTGGACGTGAAGGAATGCCGATGTCACGGTTACGCCTACGATGTAAACCAGCGTTCGAGCTCGCGTGAAAGAGCTGGAAGAGGATGCTATCTTCTTTTTCCCAAACCATGCGAACAAGTTGAGCCGTTTATGCAGAACACGAATTTGTTGGTAGCAGGAGCTTGGGGCACGCGGTTGGCTCGACGCTTGGTGAACATATCACATGGCACAAGTCCCACTGTCGTCCTCGTGCTACGCTGTTTACGCTTTCCTCTTTTCTACTTTCGGCCACACACCCCGGAGTAGTGAACACAGTGCGTGCCACTCTGTCGCTGCTCACGGTAATACAGCTCCCCACACCATCGCACGTTTGTTTACTCCCTTCGTCTCTCTCTCTCTCTTACACATTCTCGCTTATCCGACATTTTTTTTTCCTGCGTGCGCTCTCCGCTGCGCCACGTCCGAGATCGTGACTTTGCAGCACCGAAGAGTTGTATTCCTGTGCTGTGGCTCGTTTTCACTTTTCATTGGACGTGCCTGTGACTTCAGTTTTCTTTTTGTTTGTTTGTGCGTGCTTTACTGTCGTGATTTGTCGGTGTCGTTAAGCCTTCGTGTTTCCGTCGTCGGGACTTGTCGCGTCGCCTTTACTGTGGAGTCGCTGTGTGGTGCCGTTGCGTTTTGATAGCTAATCCTCAAGCACCCCCAAAAGCGCAGCCATGCTTGAAAAGCAGCTGGCCGCGCTGCTGGCCACCAATCTTGGTCTCTTCGTCCGTGACCTGAATGAGGACCAACTCCGCGTCTCTCTGTGGTCTGGCGAGGTGACCTTGCACAACCTGGTTCTCCAGCCAGATGTGCTCGAGCGCATCACGGAGATGTTCTTGCGCGCCCAGCCAGGCACCACGTCTGACACAGCGCCGCAGTCCGCCGCAAAGAATGCCCTCCTCCTGCCCTTCATCGTGGTCAAAGGCGTTATTGCAGAGCTGCGGCTTAGGATACCGTGGATGTCGCTCGACAGCGAGGCCGTGCGCGTCGAGGTGACAGGAGTTGACCTGGTGTTTGCTCCGCTCCGCGCAAAGCCGTTTTCACCAGAGGAGGAGTCTCGCCGCCGCGAAGTAATGAAAGAAGCGCAGTTGGCCGAGTACGAGACCCTGCGTCAGTCCACATCAGACACAGGATCTGCTCGCAAACCTGTCGCTGAAACAGCTTGTGAGGGCGTGACACACAGTCCACAGACGAGCTCTGTCGAAAAAGAGGCGTCAGCGTCTGGTAGCCCCGGCACCGGGACGGCACCAACTTCCCCCTCGTTCGTTCAGCGACTTCTGGAGGGCGTCTATCGCAATGTGCTTGTGACGACACGGCATATCTCTATCCGCTACTTGATGGACTACCCTGGACTCGCCGCCTCGCTCGCTTGTGGAATCTCCCTCTGGATCGATGAGGTGTCGTTCGCGCCCACGTCACCTGACTTTACACGCCCGACGTTCTTGTCGTCTTCAAGTGGGGCAGACACGGCGCACGCAGGTGCGCGGGGTGACGCACCGTCGCCGTCCCTGCCTCACCGTGCATCCACTGCATCGCATGACGTGGAATGCCGCGCGGCACGTTTGACCAACGTGAAGCTCGCTGTCCACGCCCATCGCCTCAATGACACAGCCAGCCACGCGGTACCTGCGTCCCGCTGGAGCACCATCGCGCTGACCACGTTTGCGCAGGCATGGGATCACACGGAGATCCTGGTGAACTGCGACGAGCTGCAGTTGCAGGTAAAGCAGACAGCGGCGCGCGGCGCAGACAGCCAAGCGGCTGCGGCGTTTGTGGACGTTGTCGTCTCTCTCGGCCAGCACCTCCGTGTGGACTGCTCCTTCGGCGCACTGGCACTGCTGAAGCACGTCGCTCAGTCGATGACGGACGGCTTCGCCGGTGTTTCCTACCGTCGCTTCCTTCCCATGCTGAACCCGTCACCAAGGACGGCGGCGAATGCCCGTCTCGTGGCGCGCCAGCGTTGGGCTTTTGCGCTCGCGTGCGTTGCCCAACACGTGCGCCGCGAGCGACGGCTGGATGACTACGCGACTCACGGTCTACAACAAGAGCAGCAGTCGCCCACCGGTGGTCAGCCCGGTCGCCTTCAGCGCATGGTCGCCTTTGCACAGCTGCGCCGCGAGTACTGTGACCTTTGGAAGCGCTCGCGTAGCTTCTACTGGCTCCCCCCACTCGAGCCGAGCGAGGCTGCGCGGATGCGAGAGCTGGAATCGCAGTCAAGCCTTCCCCAGCTAGTGCTTCTGCGTGCCTTCGCGTACGCCGAGATTGACGTCGAGCACGCGCAACGAATGCAGCAAGACGCGTGGATCGCTGAGAAAACCGGTGCCGTGCGCAAGCTCTCGGCACCGCACGCTGTCGCCCGCAAAGCCTCCACTGGTGCGGCATCTAACGTGCTGCGGTGGTTTGGACTCGGTGCTGACGAAGACGACGAGGACGGTGACGACGGTGAGTCTCACGCGCCGTTGTCGGCGGCGGACCTCCTGCTACAGCAACGGGTCTCTGAGTGCGGCCTGTACACGTTTCGTGACTTGACACAATGCACGGAGCCTCTCCACTTCAGCTTCGAGGCGGAGTGGGCGATCGCGAAGGCGTTCCTAGACGAGCGTCACACAGCAAGAACACCCAAGGCGTTCTCTTTGACATCCTTACTTCACTCCGCGCAGCCAGGCGAGACAGCGAACGGCAGCAGAGGGACGCCAGTGGATGTGGCCGTCGCCGCACCACGGCCGTCCGTGTGCGTTCGTGTCGTTCTCAACAAACTCACCGCCGTCGTCCGCCCACAGTGCTCGGTGCAGTTGGACGAGACGACGTCGACGCTGCGGCACGAGTTGTTCCTTCAACACGTAAACCAACAGCTGGTCGTGGAGATGTCCGGCTTTGAGTTGTTCTTCAATGCCTCTCGTGAGCTGCGCGAGGACAAGGCGCGCACGTCTCTCTACGTAAAATCGTTTTCGGCGCACTTTGCCGGGGCCCTCAATACGCCGCTCATCCTGTCCAGAGAATGTTCGCGTTCAGCCGGCGTAGACAGTGGTAGCATCAGTGCTGCCGGTGGTGGGGAGGATTTCCTCATTGTGAAGGAAAACGCCACGCAAACTCGGCTGACCGTCACAATGGCGTCGTTCGTTGTTGTCGCGCGTCCTTTGCACGAACTCCACTGGTGGTCGGGCGACGTTATGTGCCTGCTCTCTGCCCTCACGCAGACTCCCGTCTCTGGCGCCGTCGACCCGGCTGAACGACTGCCCACCTTCTCTACCTCACTTCGTGAAGGCACGGGCAAACCGTTGCCTTTGGTAGACTGCACAATCGCGCCATTTGCCGTCGTGGTGCCGCTGTTTGCACACGATCTCCGCTTTTCTGACCTCATGACAGTCGCCCCTGCGTACTACTCGTCCAGCCCGACCTCAGTGGTCGGCTCGCTCAACTCCACCAACGCCCCCGAAGAGGGCGGTTCCTACGGCTCTGTGGACTCTCTCTTGGGGTGCGCGATCAACCCAGAGAATCTTGTGCTCGACGGCGAACCGTGTTTCATTCTTTCTGTCCCATCCGGCGTGCGCATCAGCACCATCACCGAGCCGCAGAAACGGTTCCGTGGCGCCGACCGCGAGTTTTACCTTCGCGTCGGTGACGAGAGCAAGTCCGTGCGCCTGTCCTGCCAGACCGCGAGCGCCAGAGCAACGGGAGCGGCACGCATCGGTCCCGCCATGGGCCGCCTCGCGACCACCCGACGCAAAGACATTTTCTCCTTCTCCATGCTTGAGGTCATCGTCAACCCAGAGGAGATTGGCATTGTGTTGGAGATGGGTGTTGAGGCGACGCTCGACCCCCTTGTGGCGGCCCTCGTGAACGACCAACTGCTACGGCCTGACGTGCTCTACGGCAGTGTGGAGCAGCTCACCGCAACGGCGTCGCTGTGGGCAAACGTGGTCGACTCGCACGACACGTGGAATCTCACGTCACCTCGCGAACTGCACATGCGCGACGGCGCGACAACCTTCACACTACGTGAGGCGGACGCGCGCCACTACCTTCGCCTCGTTGCTCAGCACCACGGGCAGAGCCACCCTCAGTGGCGGGAGAGACCCCAGTCGACGCAGTGCGCAGCAGTCGCCACCAGCAAACTGAGCGCTCGTGAAGGTGGTTTGTCGCCGGTGCCACCAGCCACACCTCCACGTAGGATTTCGCTGACTGCGGGTCTGCTCAAACTACGCCTGTGCGACGAGAGCGGACTGGAGCTGATGGAGGCAGAGCTGGTCAACCCACAAGACGAGGCCGCACCCGCCGCCTCGGCAGCCTATCGCGACGCCTTCTCCTTTTTCGGTGGTGGTCCGCGTGCGCTGGAGGTGTTGGTGGAGATCCGTGGCGCAGCAAAGACACTGTTCGTGTGCGCACCCGACATCTCAGTCACGACCTCTCTCGGTGCCAGTGTCGCCACACTCTCGCAACTGTGCGTGACGGTTCAGGAGGAGACTGACGGCGCACCGCTTCAGATCACCCCGTCTCTGCACTGTTTGCGACTGGTCGTCGGGAAGCAGTGCCGCAGTGCCATCCACGTACTCTCCCGGGTGCACCACACCCTGCGACTCGCTGACGTGGACGCGGAACTCACGGCGGCCCTTGGTCGCCCGCCAACGCGGGCTGCACAGGGGCTCAGTGCGCCGCGTGAAGTCGTACGCGAGGTGCACTGTGAATTGTTGGCCGACGAAGCTTCCGTTCTGTTGCCGCTGAGTCGGGAGCCGGGGATGGGTGGACGCGCACTGGATGTGAGTCTCCAGTCGCTGCGTGTCTCTCTGAAAACGCTGGACGAGCCGTCGAGCACGGAGGGCAGGGCGTACCGGAGTCGTTGCGAGGTCGAGGCACTGCTCACAGAAGCTCTCCGCGTGGACGAAGATGGCTCCGATCGATCGGACCAGGTATTTACCGTGCTCGGTCCGTTGGAGCGCTCTGTCAACGACGGGCAGCATGACGGTTGTGCGCGAGGCGCAAAGGTATTTGTACGCTTGCTTGTGCCGTTCGCTGAGGGCGGCCCGTCAACGCTAGCGCCGCCCGAGATTGTTGTGGACGTGACAGACGCCCATGTATGTGCGTACATGCCGTTCGTCCAGCACCTCTTCTACTCTCTGAAAGATCCGCTCTACACGGAGCTGGCCGGTGCGTGGCAGAGCGCGTCCAAACTAGGCTTCCTGACGGGTCGTTTGCTGGTCCCTTCTCGCACTGGCGGTCCTCACCTCTCTGGATCAACCGCCGACAACGACAACGATGAGAGCACCAATGGCACAGCCATCACTCCGCGGGATCGTCACGACGCCAACATTGTCGACCTCGTCTCCTGTGAGAGGCAGAGCGGAGATGTCGCCGAGGCGGCAAAAACCGTGCCCGTCATTCCGCTCCTTTCCGTGACTCTGAACAACGTCGAGCTCTTTCTACCAACCAACAACAGCGAGCCCGTCTCGGTCGCGGATGACAGCACCTTCTTCCTGCTCTTCGCGGAAACGCTGACGATTCGGGAAAAGCGGGTCCAGGATGACCGCGGTGTCACGCGCCGCCGTCTCCTCATCGAGTCCACCTCGCTCCGGTACCACGATGGCACCCTTGTGGGGCCTTTGCTGCCGCTCTCAGCGCACCTCACTGTGACCGTCGAGTTCGGTGTGCTGCTTGTACCAAAGCAGTCAGACACGATTGCCACCGCCTTCCAGTACGTGGCGGCACGGCCAGCTGACAACTGTGTGCGTGTGTCTGTTGTGCCTCTGGCGACAGGCCCGGTGGATGGTGCGCCGCAAACCACTAGCGCCGTCGTCATGACGTTGCACGCGTCGCGTGTCGTGGCTCTCGTCGAAATGATTCAGTTCAACTTGTCCCGCCCTTTGTTCTCACCTGGGGTGGTGCCTTCGAGACCTCCCCACGCGTCCACCGTCATGGTCACCACCGCCCCGCTGGAGGTTGTGGTGCGCGATCACAATGAGCGTCCTGCCTTTCGCGTGCAGCTGAAAGACGGCTTCCAGTACTACAAGGCGGGTGGCGGTCAGTGGGACACCTGTCCGTCTCAGCGCGTATTCATCTCTGGGATTCAGCTGGATGCGTGCACGCACCACGACGCTGGGGGTGGAGGTGATGCTGTGGGAACCCTCGCCTATCAACGCCTCGTGTCGTCGAGTGCGGCGCGCCTCATCACCGAGGTGAGCGTCAACCGGCTTCAACTGGAGCGCAGTGTCACCACCGTCGCGGAGATCGACAGTATAGAGTTACTTGCCGACAACCACCGCTCGTGGCTAGCACTGCACGACCTGCTTCTGGAGCCGTGCGTGGAGGCACTGGCGCACGCCGGCAGTGACGGGCAGCTCTCGCGGCAGCAGAGCAACGCCTCCTTGTCTAGCCGCAATTCGGGCCTCGTTGGTCCTGACCGCCGCGAGCTCGTCACGGCCGATGTGCGTCTGGGTGTTCGCAACGTGGCGGTGCGACTAGGCGACGGGTACCGCGTGGCTCAGCTGGCGGTGGGTGTTCCCCAGGTACTTCTCGCGTTGCATGTTCCGCCGCGCTCCGTGTCACCGTCGGCCCTGATTGTTGACGCCACCGTCTCGCCACCTTCGGTGCAAGTGTATTACCACACCGGCTCCCACGCTTCCTGGACAGACGGTCCCTCTTCTGTACCGCTTCGGTGCGCGACCCTACTAACGTGGGACGACGTGAGTATCGCCGAGAGCGACACCCCTTCCTTGTCACAACCCCCATCGGCCGGTATTCACGTGCAGTGCGTGTTGCCACGTGGTGGCTTTTCACCCGCCGAGAACGAGCCCCAGCAGACGCGGCTGGCCGTCACAGTGCGCCGTCCTCGCCTCACGCCTCACCTCGAGGCCTATGCACAGGGTGTGCGTCTCCTTCGCAAGGAGCTCCATGACGTGCGGTCCCTCGTGTCGGAACGGGCGCAGCTGCGGGACACCTTTTCCTCCGAGGGTCACTGTACACCAATCAACGTGTCAAACCGAGCCGCACTGGCAGAGGTGAGGTTCACTGTGGAAAACATGGTGGTGACGTGGCCGTGCACAGACGCCGCCACGCAAACGCACGCGCGAGACCCAACGCTCCAAAGACCCGTGGCTGCCGCACCCGAGCCCGACACATGCTGGCTCGAGCTGGGTCGGCTGGAACTGCTTGTCGCCGGAAGTGACAGCGGCGGCGGCCGCGACGGAGGCAAGGATGTGAAGGCCAGCGTGGAGTTGGATGCGGCGCGCATTGCCTTCACGCGCTTTTACGCCGTGCGCCTACCGTGCACAACGGTCCGGTGGAGGCGGGTCCCGCCTTCGGCAGACGGACAGCAGTCCAGTTGCTTGCTCTGCGACGTGGTGGTCACCGGCCGCGAACAGCCCGAGGCGGAGGTGTGCGTTTCCATGAAACATCTCACCGTGATCGCATCGTGCTTGCAAGAGGCACGCGCACTGTGGCCCAGCTTACAGGCGGCCCTCGACGAGGCCCGGCCGCCCTCGTCAACACGCCAACCGGTGGACGCGCCAGCTGCTCAGAAGCCGTGGAAGCTGCAGGTCTCCATCCACCCTCTTCACCTCGCGCTGAGCGGCTCCGAGTACACAAGTGGGGACCACCGTTTACGGCTGTGCTTCTCAGACCCCGTCACGGTGCGTTTGGCGCCTGCGTTGGTGAACGAGAGCGAAACGATGGGGCTGACGCTGAACGTGCACGTGCTGGGTCGCTGTCGCCTGTGTAATGGTGATGACGAGACACTGGCGCACCGCGATGCCACGTGTCTGCCGAACTCGTCCGGCGACAGAGAGGGCGACGACACACTCGTCACTGGACAGCCCGCGGTGCACGGGATCGAGGAGACGGCACTGCCCACCTTTTCCCTTGAGGCACACTTTGCGCACGGCACCTCTCCCGTGGTGGCTATTGCTACCGCCGGCATTCGCGTGTGTGCGACTCATCAGGCTCTCACTTCTGTGCGACAGCTGTCAACCGCGGTGCGAGGCGAACTGGTTCGCTTTTTGGCGCTGTTGGCGGCCGACCCTGCTGTCTCTTCGTCAACGGACACCGCACCGTCTCTCACCTTCCCAGCACGCGTGCGGCTCGTTGTGCACTCGGTGGCGGCTGAGATCGGCCGCGACGCACTAGCCGAGGTACGAGATGTCGTTCTCGAGCCTATTGATGTGCAGCGCATGATGCGCGCCGCTCTTCAGGAGCAGGATGGCGTTGTGGCCGCTTCGGTCTCCGTGATCGCGGACAGCGAGCCTCTCTTGACTGTCGGCGCCGTGTTCCTTCGTGACAGGTACTCGGGCGTTGTCCATGCACGTGTGCACCGTCCGTCTGTCGTCGTGCGGGCGGATCACGTGGTACGCGTGGCGGTGCCGCGTGTTCTTGTCAGTAGCGATGGCTCGCCGTTTTTTGTCGACTTGCTGCACAGCGTTCTTGTCTGGCAGTCGTTCGTGCGAGCGGAAGCGGCTGTCCTCCCTGATGCAGGCGTGTCCCAGCCGTGGCTGCGTGGTCTCGTAGTGGACGTTGAGGACATTCGCCTGCAATGCCGTTACAGCGTCGCTGAGATGGACGTCCAGGATGATGCGGCACCGTCTCACGTCGAGATACAGATCTCGTTCCTGCAGATGAAGCGCATGCCGTGTAACAACACTACTGAAGCAGCACGGGATTCTGACGGTCTGTGGACAACGTCAGTTGATGCTCGGCGGTGCCAAGTGATGCTCCGCGGCGACCGCGATCGTGTTCGGGACGAGACACTTCCTCCCGTTGTCGAGCAGTTCGAGATGTCTGTGAAGATCGAGCCAGGCTGGGATGAGGTGAGCGGTGCTCTGCAGCGCCACCTGTCGGTGCGCACGTCGCCAATCACAGTGCACCTGCCCATGGGAGAGCTACTCACACTGTGCACAGAATCCTTGGCCGGCGCTGTTCTGCCGGTTCTGCGTTATGTGAAGTCAGACGCGGCGTACCGCGCAGTTCACAACCGTCTTCCCACCACCGAGTCTGTTCTGCTCGCCGTTTCTCACGACGCGCAGGGTCGGATTGTCTCGGCCGTGCCTCAGGACGCCGCACTCGTTCAGCTCTCGTCGACAATTCCCTCCCTCGCTGCTGGGAACACCGCAGCCACGGCACCTCACAGTACCGACACCAATCACACCAACTTTTTTCGCTTCAGCGTGTATATTCCACAACTCGCTGTGTCTTTCTTCGACTTTGCCGACGCTCACCAAGCACAGCGACTGTTCGCCGGTGTGGCCCTGCACGAGATTTCTGCTGAGCGATCGCACGGCTCACATTCAAGCGTGCGCTTGTTCCACGTTGGCCGGCTGAGCTCTCGCGCGGCACGAGCTGATTTGTTTACGTTCCGCACCGTCTCAGAAGCGAATCGCGTCGCTATCCAGTGGCGCGACGAAGTACTGCGGTTTCCCTCACCACAAGAAGCAAACACTCTCGTTGAAAAGCACGCCCACACGCTCACTGTTACCGATGCGGAGATTGCCTTCTCCCCTGCGTTTCTCGTTCTTTTGAACGAGCGCTGCGTGGGCCCTTTACTCACTGGTGTCGTCTCCGCCGTGCGCGCGAGTGCCCAACGTGACGAGGACGACGTTGGCAGGCAATGCGAGGGGCAACGATGGTCCAACGGTGCCTTGTCCTACCGTACGTATCAGGAGCCTCTCAGTGTGGAGTCAGACCTTCTTCTGCAGCGCGACCTTGTGCTGGGCGGTCCCGGCGGCATTCAACTGCGTTTCGCGAAATCGACGCAGTTCGGTGCCCGTAATACCCTCAGCGTTCGCAGTCTCAACCACGCGCGGCTGATTCTGTTGCCGATGCCCGTCACCGGTGACGCCCCTGTTCTCGTAGACGAGGGCATGACTGTGGTAGTGGAGAGCACACCCGTTGTGCTCGTCACCGCTGGTGGGTCGGCGTGGAGGAATGACCCACCCGCAGCGCTCGATATGACTCTGAGTGCGTACGTGAGTCTCGGCCCCCGCTCCGTGTTTCTTGTCCCTGACGCCGCCTTGGTGCGGTTTGACTCACACGCGCCAGCAGCGTCGCACACGTGGCGTGACTGCGGCGCAAAGTCGATCGACATGCTTCACCGTTACCACGAGATGCACCTGTCTGTGGGTGTGGATGTTCGGCTGCAGGCACACAACGAATGCGTGCGTTCCCGTGTGCAGGTTGTTGGCACGTACGCGCGCGAGACGTTAACGACTCCTTTACCGCCCGACGCAGACAAGAATGTCGTGCGTGGTGTCCAGCTAATCGCCGAATCAGGTGACTTTCAGACGACACACGTGTGGTTCGCGTGCAGCGACGGCCCCGTCACGGAGCAACCCGATGGCGCGGTGCTGCACATCCGTCGACAGGGCGACAAGACAGTGGCGCACCTGCTGGTCGCGCCAATGCGCTTTGCCATCTCACGCAACCACCTGCGTCTGCTCTGGGCGGCAGCAGACCAAGTGGCGCACGGCCAGCGAGGACTCCGTGCGTCTGGCCTCTTATCTGCACTGGCCGACTACGCGCCGGATTCCCCACTGCAGATACTTGGCGGTGCCGTCGTGCTTGGGACGAAGAGCAATCTCACCGTCAATGCCACCACAGACGGTACCGGGCACAAGCCAGCAGACGTCACCGCTGGCGAGTCAGCTACAGCGGCGATCGATGGCAGTGGGGCTGCAACGACCACCGTTGAGGTGCGCGTGACGGTGCCGCAAGTTGAGTTGGTCCTCGGCGATGACTTCTTTACGCCGCTCGTGTCGGCCTCCTTGGAAGCCATGACGCTCGTCGTCACAGCTGATCGGTGCTTCCGGTCAGTGGCTGGCATTGGTGCCTTCGCGGCGAAGGTGAACGACTACCCCTGGCTGTCGCCCTCACCAGCACGGCGCGAACCGCGCGCACTTCTCGCCGTGTCACCTGAAGTCACCGTGCAGATTGACCGCTTCGACGGCAGTGGCATGAGTGCCAGCGTGTCTGTTGAGACCGGTGATGTGGAGGCAACGGTGCCTCTGACGCGCCTGCTGCGCGCGCTCAAGTATCCATGGGAGGCGGAAGAAGCCGTGCAGCCGCTCGTGTTTCAGAACCTGCTCGGCGCACCTCTCCTGCTGCTGGCGGCGGTGCCGACTAGCGCGGCGGCTGAAGGAGGCTCGACAAACACAGCGGCGCCTGCGTTCTGTTTCGTGCCTCCAGGTGCCACGCAGGCACTTCCGTCTCTTCTGCGCTTCGGACAGACCGTTCTGCGCATCGTGCACGAACCCGAACCGCCGAGCAACGCCAACCTTTTCGACCGGCTGTCCTACCTGTATGCGCTCGGCGCCGAGGTTGACTTGAGACAGCTGTCTAACGGCCAGACGTGCCGCTTTGTGCTGGAAGGGTCACCCACTGGTGTGTCCACCGGCACCCTCGACGTGGTGCTGCGGTTCGACGGCTCCCGCCGAGTTATTTCGGCGACGAGTGTCGTCCTTGTGCGCAACGAGTTGCAGGGCCGTACAGTACAGTGGTCGCCATACCCGGCGTCGGAAACGGTTCCGAGGTCTGACACCGCAGAGACGAGGCGCACGGACGACGCCATGCCGCTTCTCACCAGTGGCGAGGCGGCTTTCATCCCCCTGCCACTGCTGCAAAGGCCCGTCTCCCTTAGTGTCGACGGCCGATTCACGTACCAGGTCTCCGCAGCAGATGCTGTGCCACTTGAGCGTCTTCTCGCGGCCTGGGCACTGTCTGGCGTGGCTGGGCAAGGTGGGAATACGGCTGCGTTGAGGCTCCCGCTGTGGTTAACAGCGCCAAAGGAACAAGAGCAGGCGACACTCGGCGTCGAGCTCGTGGTGGAGAAGGAGTTGGCGAAGACGGCTGTAGCCAGCGGCGGGCTGCGCAAGTACGAGCTGACCTGTCGTGTCCGCCCGTTTGCGACGGTCGTGAACCTGATCGGGCTCAGTGTCACACTCACACTGATGACGGCGTCGGGCAACGGAACGAAGACTGACGGTGGTGTGATGATGCGGCATGTGACACTGGAGCACGGTGCACAGTTCGATTGGTACCCGAATTCGCCTAGTGAGATCGCTCAGCCACCCTACTTTCTGCTGGAGATCCAAATCCCCGCGTCACTGACCCAACGCCACGACGATGACAAGGTGGTTGTGCCTCCAAGGAACCCTGTCACGCTGAAATCGTTGGACCCAATCCCGCTCGTCGACCGCGCCGACCACGAGTGCCTAGTGCCGCTGAGCCAGGCGGACCCGCGTTCAGCCGCCGGTGACCCTGTCTCCATTTGTGCTCGACGCCGATCCTCTGGCGTTGTGCAACTGACACCTCTGGCGACGGTGGAGAATGGTCTCTCTGTCCCGATTCAGGTACGGTTTTCGTCCGCCTCGACACACTCCGCCGTACTCGGCGGAACGGTGGCCCAGGTGTTTCCGCGCGAGCAGCTGCCACTTTTTTGGCCCACAAAAAAGACCCGAGAATACGCTAAGCGAGTGCACGTGTGCATCGGCGCGGGGAGCCGCTGCGTCAACTATTCTGATCCCGTACTCATTCACGGAGCGCCGAACCCGCTGGCCTCGACGCTGTCAAGCGCTGACGAGATCGGCGGCCGCCATGTCTTCTCTGCCGCCGTCGCCACGGCACCTGCCACCGGCACAGACTACACGGCACCTGTCCTGTCAGTTCACCCGTTATGGAAATTGTGGAACGCACATCCCTCTCTGTCGCTGCGCGTGCGGACGGCGTTGAAGGGGTCGCTTCAGCTCGCAGACGGAACGAATGACACTGACTGGCCACCTCATGTGGAGGTTGAGCCGCTCACGGAGGTGCCGCTCTCGTACTTCCACGCCAAGGGCGTCTACCACCGTGTAGAGCCGTGCGCCGCTCTCCAGTACGTGCTGCCATCCGTGCCACGAGAGCGCGATACGGACACCAGCGTGGTGCAGTTTGCCTGGACGACGCCGATTCTTCTCGGCGAGCTGGACACCGCTGCGTCGTACGTGAGCATTCGTCACGAGCTGACGCAAACGGGTGGCAGTGGCAATACCAAGTCAGGGCCGCTGCTGGAGCCACCTCCGCAACCCCTGGACTTCACCGTCTTTCAAGACCGGTGTGTTCCCGCATTTCACGGTGACGTGATTCATGACACCTTCTTTGGCTGCCTCAGCGTGAGCACACGGGCGGGAAGTGGCAATCACAGCACATTCCACGTGCAGTTGGCACGCGGCAGCGACCCTGCCCCCGTGCAGATCGAGAACAGAACCGACTACAGCATTCAGTGTAGCCATGAGCTGCTCCCCCCATCCACCGGTTCCTCAGGCGGTCGTACTACGCTTGTGGGCACCGCGCCGACATCAACGGTGCACGCCATTGTCGTCGCACCGTTCACTGACTGCGCACTGTGCTGGACAGATCCGTTCCTTGGTGCGCCGGTGCTGCGCCTCACCGCGTACCACAACCACGTCGCCGCCTCTGGGTCGGGCAAACGCACGCATCACACCGTCACACAGGACCTGCGCCGACTGGCGTCTGCAAACGAGCCCGTGTCATTGGGAGACTCGCCCTTGTTCGTGTACGTGTCGTCACACAGGCGGGATAGCCGTTGCTTTGTCGTGACCATCATGGACAGTCGCAAGCTGGCGACGCAGCTGCTCTTCTTTCCGCGTGTGGTCGGTCACCTTGAGCTCAGTGTGCGAAGCTTGTCCCTGTTTGTCGCGAGCGAGTGTGTGCGTGCGGACTGTCCTCACCTCTCAGAAACGCCACTTGGCACATTCGCTGTCCGAGGCCTTCTACCCGGTGTTCCTCCTGTTGCGTCCGCCGCCGGCCCTGGGACGGTGGCAGTGCCTGGTCGAGGTGAAACCGAAGAGTACGTTCTGGATGCGCTGAAGCACCGTGAGCTTGACGTGTTTGTGCTTCGCCTCAGTAACCTGGGACTCACTGTCGTCGCCAACGAGAAGCGGCTGCTCGTGGCTCTTGGCGTGGGAGGAATCGCGGTGCAGGACTGCACGAGCCCATCCCCGCAGTTCCCCGTTGTGCTCAGTGTGGAGGCGCTTCCGACGACGACAGCGGGGTCGCAGCTGGACACCGATACCCACGAACTTGCTTTCATTGTCAGTGCACAGTTGCAGTGGTCTCACTTCGCGTACAAGCAGTCGCACGCTCAAACTGCTGCCCGTCCATCGGAAGTGTTGTTGCCCCGTGGCTACACTGGCTCAGCCGTCGTCTCCGTCGAGGAGATGAGCGTTGCCGTGGGCAGCACGACGGTGCTTATCGACGACCACTTCGCCGTTGTCTGTCGCGACGCATTCATTTGCGCAACGGCTGCCATGCACACGAACTGGCTGGCGGGAGACGGCAGCCATGACAACGACGAGGATCAACTGTCGCTCCTGACCAGTGGCGGTGGCTCGCGCACACAGGCGGAGGCTGCGGCGTTGCTGTGGTCACACAGAGGCGACCGCGACGAGGAGGACCCGATGGAGAGGACAGCACGACAGCTCCTCCTGACACAACGGTCCCTGCGTGCCCGCGCTTCACACGAAGCTGCTGCGGTCGAGTGCTACGTGTCGTTTCTCCATATTTCCGCTCTCCGCATGACGCTGACGTTGGCACTGTGTCCGCAGGAGCAGCGGTGGCACTTGTTTAGCGGTCCGCCGTTCTTTGGGCTGGAACTACCAACGGTTGACTCGGCTCCGCTCTACCTCAAGGAGCGGGTCATTCGTGACCTCTTCCGCCGGGGCGACTCGGTGGGCCAGCTCCTTGTCGAGGTACTGTGGAGTGTTTACCGCGGCCAAATCTTTGAGCAGGCCTGCCGCGTACTGGGTTCGTTGGCCATGCTCGGCAACCCTTTGGCACTCGTGGAGGGGTGGAGTCGCGGGGTGCGCATGCTGTTCGACGACGCGGTGGTCAACCGACAGCCGCTGGTCGGCACACGTGCCTTCCTGAGGCAGGTCACTTCGTCGACGCTGCACTCGGTGGGGTTGATTTCTGGTGCTGGGAGGAGCGCGCTGCTCACGTTGACCGCGATTCCACGCGCGGCGGCTGGGATGGGGTCCTCAGCCCTGACAGACGCAGAGGCCGCCTCTTGGCTCTCCGGTGCCGCTCACGCACAGCCTCGACGCAGCTCGCGTTTCCTACGTGATTTGGTTCACGGTGTGTCCGGGGTGGTGGTGCAGCCTCTCCGAGGCGCACGGCATTCGGGTGTGCCAGGGTTCTTTGCCGGCGTCGCCACGGGCTTGGTGGAAGCCGTCACTCGACCGGTGGCCGGCGCGCTCGCAGACGTTTCCGGTGCCGCCGAGGTGGCCGCGCGTCAGCTCCAGCCTGTCCAGCCAAGTCGAACTGCTGGTGCTTCTGCGGTCAGCGACGCCAGTGGCCGCACGGCCACACTCACTGATTACGTGGCCCTCGAGCGGAACTTTGTCACCCCTGTTGACAGGAGCTTGTCGCTCTCTGTTTCTGTTACCAGTGCAAGCGACGAGACCAGCCGTACGTTTCGGTTCGTGTCTGCGCGAGTGTACCAGGCGGCAATGGACGGTGCCTCGCGAAAGGGACTCGTCCAACGGGACGGTGCACGTTACGTCATTGACCTTGTCGGTGCGCACAACTACGCCTTGTACGCCACCTACAAGGCGTTTTTGCAGTACACGACATCGACTGAGTTCAGCAGTTGGGTTGGCGTTGCCCTCAACGCGCACCTCGCACGTGAACTACCACAGCTGCTGGAGAAGCGAGCCACCGTTACGGCTGCGTCGAGCCACCCCAGTGCCACGGTGCCGGATCTCGAGCGAGCGTACAACATCAAAGCCACGCTTGGCATACCCGCGCTGCTGAAACACGTCTCTCTCGCTGCGGTGGTGGAAGTGTGCACCTTGACGGAGCTGAGAACGCATGTCGCGCCTGAAGACCTGCAGAAGAAGTGCGGCCCCCTGTTAGCGCAGCAAGCCGTCGCACAACTTGCTGGACTATTGGGCATCTAGCCTCTTGCCAAAACGAGGTGCACCGTCCCGTTGTCTGNGCCGTCGCACAACTTGCTGGACTATTGGGCATCTAGCCTCTTGCCAAAACGAGGTGCACCGTCCCTTTGTCTGCCTTGCCGATGCACCTGTGTCAACGGTGGTTGTCCTTATCATTGGTTTTCATTGGCTTGTTTGTGACTCGAGTAATCAGGCTGAACTGCTTGTCTGCGTTCGGTGCTGATATCCGTGCAATCCCTGAGCCGTTACCGGGGCGAGCAACGCCAAACTCTCAACACATAAGCGTACGCAATAGTGTCCCCCCCCCTCCCCCTACACGCACACAGGCCGTATTGTTCTACAGGCGGGGTGCTCACGGAATGGCCTTGTCACTTCCTGTGTCTTCTCTGCCAGGCTACGGACAATTCCGACGTGTGTTTGAGCATCCCCACGAACTTGTCACACTTGCCCTTCTCTGTTCCACTTCTGCCCTTCTTATCCTCTTTTT